>QDEB01049406.1:0-13130 GCA_004193795.1 Asbolus verrucosus | reverse complement strand
GCTTAATTGCCTCGTAAATCCAAGTAATTTGAATTTTGTCAACTTGAAAATTCCACAATAAATTTTCATTTTTTACGTAAGCGGTCCGAAAAATACCACCCGAGACACAAAACGATTGTTATTTTGACATTTTGACTGACTTTTCTCGATTACCAGTAACAAGTATTCCGTAGCATTACTATTACTGAATTAATAATAATGATAATATCAACGGAATCCGGCCTGAATGCACAGCTGCTATAGAAAAGTGAGATCCTCAGCAGAAGATAGGACAGTATAATTAAACTACTAAGCAGAGAATGAGCTGAAAATAACAACACTTGGACAGTGAGGAAATATCAGCACTTTTTATCGTTAAAATGATAATCATTTAATACGCTGTGACGTCATATGAGTGCAAACTTAAACATATGATTTTGTAGTTGTAGTTGACAGAATAATTTTTTATCTTATTTATCTTGATTATTATGTTTCTTTCTTTTTTCCATCTTTTGCCGTTGGCGTTTTCTGCTTCCATCTTCCATTATTTATAATTTAAATTTTGATTTTTTTTCGGAATATTTTTAACAGTTTTCTCTGTCATCAAATCTTCAAGTCTTCTGAAACTTTTTTTTTCTTCATTTTATCATATTATACTATAAACAAACTTACCTTTGCGTATTTCAGTACGTTTGTCTTTCTAGATTTTTCTTTTTCTCTATTTTCTTTGCTAATTTGCTTTTTCCCTGAATATAGAGCATATCTCTTTTCTGTCTTTCTTTTGTACTCCTCTGCTTTTTATAATTAGTCACAACTTTTCTTAATTCGTTTTACTTTTTGTAAAACTTTTTCTCTGATTATGCCATAATTGAGAAAAGACATTCTGCTTGTGACTACTATATATAAACAAATTTCTCTATTATTCTGGCTCTTGTGTTTTCTTAGATTTCTCTTCGTCTGCGTATTATTGTCATTTTATGTTTTTTTGTTTTTTTTTTTTTGACTTTTTGTGTAAGTTTCTAACGATAAGATATTATTATTGTCGCTTGATGTTTTTTTTTTTTTTTTGTTACATTTATTCTCTTATATTCTGTCCTTTTATATTTTATATTTTACCCTTTATATTTACTTTTGCATCTCTCATTTTTTTTTATTTTCCTATTTTCTGTTGATTTTGCTTTATACATCTTTTTTGCTAATTTATCTTCTCCATTCCTTCATCGATGTACCAACTACAACAACTGTCATTGTCTATTTGCTCCATAAGTTCTGTTTTCAGTTTTTATCTGAAGATTTCTTCTTATTTTTTTTATTTCTTTTCCTTTAGTATTTCATTTTTCTTCTCTGATTTTTTATAGTTTGTCCACCCGCCTCCGATTGCTTTTACTTCTTCCAGATCTTTTTGTTTATATTTTATGATTGATAGCAGACTTACTTGTTGTTATGAAAATTTAGATATTCTCTGTATTTTTTCCTATTATATTATCACTTTCTTCCTCTAAAGCGCACTGTTGTTCCACTGATCTGATTTTCCTTTTCTCCTTCTTCTTTTCTAACCATTTTTGATTTTTGCTATCTTTTTTTTTCAGTTCGTTATAATGTCTCAACTATCATAGTAATTATTTGTTTTAGGATTTTTTTAAACACATTTTTTGAGTGACGTTTTGACTTTTTTTCAAGATTACACATGACATTTTCGCCATTCATAAAACTATATCCATCCATATATCCACTTTTCTCACTGCCCACCAACATAAATTCTGTACATATTGGTTATACTACTCGTATTACACGAATGACATAGCCACGTGGGCGATTTTCCTTATAAAGCGATTATAATAATTGCTAGAGAAATACTTGTAGTGAAATGGTAGTCACAGTTTTTTTGATTTGCCAGTTTTACACCTTTTTTTAATATGAAATGTAGTCTTACCAGTTAAAAGAGGTCGAAAGATTTAATGGAATTTGAATTTAATATTCATGCGTCACTTAATGTTATGATAATCATTATAAAAATATTATTCACATCAAATTGATGTATATAATAATCAATATGACCCGCGGTAAAACCTCGCCTTAAAACTTTCACGAAAACAAATTAACGTCGAAAAAACCGCTAAACGAAACCAAATAACTTCAGCTGTCAATTTGTTCGCGTGACTATAATGACATTTATGGTTTGAATGAAACAGAAAGTTTGAAAAAACACTACGAATTTATAATATGAGAGAGTGGGTTTTCATTGACCACAATAGTTTAATCTCGAGGATTAATTTAATTTTTTTATCCTCTGGAAAATTGCTGAAAGTTTAAAATGTAATAAAAACAATAATCGATCTTGTAAAATTATTAAAACTTTGAAGTTATGTCATTTCTTGTCGGTTAGGTCCTAAGATGTCACAATGTATTAATAAATTTCCGAAATCTGGGTCACCAAATAAAATAAAGTTGTGGAAAATAAATTTATCACAATTTTCGCTCTAATAATTCCACAATGGGATCACAAAATGAATGATAATAACAACAACCACTTGATGCGACAATGTTTTTTGCCAGTATGTCGTAGATAGTTTCACTTGTCAATNNCATTTTATCTTTGATAGCACGTTAAAAATAGCATTCAGTTTGACACATCATCAGAGATACACAGGCACAAAAAATACAAATACAAAAGTAACGAAATTGAACTCTGTGGTCTGAAGAAAGTAGAAAAATGAAAATTACGGAATATAATTCCGTCTTGACGTTGCTTTTGGAGCTGAGTGTACTCCGAGGCGGTAATCGACTTGGACAATCCTGTTGCATGGTAGAGCGCAGTCCATCATCGATACATGCATTATTATTAAGAGTGTGGGTGTCCACTGTGAAGCCCAATTTTTTCCACGGAATAACTGCCATTGTGTTGCCGGCTGAAGGGCATAATGGGCGTCATCCTGTCATCACCGATAGCCATATTCGAGCCATCTCGCCCATCCTCAGCTTTCACATCAATCATCGAAAATTTTTGTTTACGCGTGCATCAAGGGAGGCGTAGATACATCCTCTCACGTATGCCGGATGTGCAAAGAGCCACGAAATGGGTCTGAGCTGTTTATAAAAGCAGTCGAACGGTTACAAGAAGTCGAAAGCGTCGTAATTGTCACATCCGCACTTAACAGAGGATATGCACTTCAAGTGCTCATGCAGCAATCAGAAAGACCACATCCACGCCAATTACGTCCTTTCGCATTCCATGCAACCTACAATTTCATTGTTCCTGCCGTAATAAAACTAATAGTCGCAATCAGGGAACTACAACGATTCCTTTTTTGCAGAGTCCGCAATCCTTCCAGTGAGATCTTCAACGTCCTGTGCACACCTCCGAGTATCAACTCCAAGAGCCCGGGCAACCACACGCCGAGGCGGTCGTCGCATTCCGACTCCTTCACCAGGTTGTTCGGAACCCCCGATAACAAGATTACGCCGAGAAGAGCCTCGCTCACCAAACAAGGTAATGGAGGACTTGCTGCATTCCTCCCACTCGACCAATTTCCATTTTTCCATTTATTAATTAGATATTTTATTCTTTGTTGGGTTGTCAGATCTTTCGCGCTTTCTTCTTCCTCTTTTTGTTGCTGTTTTGTTAATCGTGAGAACCTCCATTTTTCAAAGCTTTGATTTATTGTTCTCCGTTTCTCCTCGGCCTCTTCCATTACCGTTAGAATGTGATATTTCTGTGTTTTTTTTTAACGAATATAACTTTGTCTCGACAATTATTTGATAAGCAATGTTGGCGGATGTATTCATTGATCTGTGCCATAGATAATGACTTCCTAATTGCGCACGCTTCTTTCCATCCGCTTTTGTTCCTTTTTTTCCAACAATTTCTTACATTATTTACACATTATTGAAAATTTGGAACAAAGTCCAGTCCAAGACAAATTCAGTTTTCAAACAGAAGTAAATGGCAAAAGTGAAAGGAATAATATTAGTAATAAAAGAAAAAAAATTGTGAAAATATTGTTTCAAAATAGTAAGTCAAGATAAGGACAAAATAAACAAAAATTTTCAGAATTCATCCAACAGAATGAATATTTCATTGCAAGCATGTGTCTTCATCACATTATGCAAGAAGAACATGCGCAAAAGAAACGAGATAAAAAAAATTCTTGATTTTTTACTTTCTTCGCTTGAAGTAATGCATTCATTTTGTTTTATTTCAGACGTTGCAAATCGCAACCCAGTAACCGGCGACGGTGTCAATTCGTGGGACCAGCGACCAGTCAACCGCACTTCACCAAGAGTCCATAATGGTAAAAACCCGCAATTTTTGGCGCCGCTGGTTATCTAATTTTTATTTCACCGACAGAAAGAAATCCGGTGACAGGAGAGGTGTACACGATCCTCACCCCAGCGACCACCCCGACCAAACCAATCCAAAACGGTTTCGCCCACGTCAACGGATCCTCGACCCCTCTAGCAAATGGAAATCCTGAACCTGTTATGAATGGAAACGTCGCGACTGAATAAACTTCAAATTTCCATTTAATCCTTTCATTTTTTTTTTATTATAATTCGTCCAATACATTGTTTTAGTGTTTTTTGTAATCTTATTTTAAAACCAAATTTTATTGTAGAACTTAGATATATAGGTTTTATTTTATATATTTTAAGTAAATTATACTAACATCTGGGCACTAATAAATATAACATATTTATCGAGTGCTATGCTTTTAATATACCTGTTCGAATTTCCGAAACCGCCTCTATTATGCTAAAACTAAAATATTTATTGTCCTTGTAATGAATATTATAGCAATATAACACTTTCGAGTAGCTGAGCATCTCCCATATCGTACCTTTGCCTTCATAAATCATTACATTAATTAGAGTAGGAGCTTTTATATTATCGATTATCATGTTTATAATTATTATATGATTACTTCCTAGAAGTAGATATTATTTTTTACATTTATGTAATGAGAGTACTGTAGAAATAAATTTTTATACTCACTGGGCTTTTTACTGCATTTGTTTCGCTCCAATAAATCAACCGAAGGAAAGTGTTTGTCTTTGAAAACAAATCTGCAAACATTGATTTCTAACAATTACATATTTTGGGGAAATCCCAGGTTTTAAAATTCGCGCTTAAATAGTCGATCCGAAGTGCCAACATAACGGATATTTGTAACTAAATTTGTTCTCAGTTGACGTATCTGTCATAACCTCACTTGTTCCAATTAAGCTAAAAAATTGATTTTCTCTGTTTAATCACGAAGAAATGGCCGATAAAGAGGACACAGAGAGAATCGCAGATAATGTGACCGACCAAGAGCAAGAGTACGCTCAAAATGCCCTAAACGAGTTCAAAAAGTGAGTGCAAACCCCCAATTTAGGCCACTAATTGGCTCTCGTTTTTCCAGAAATAATTACATAGCTGCCCTTCAGTACATCAACAAATTAGACTATAGGAGCTACGATTTCAAAGTGGCACACAACAAAGCTCTGGTGGAATATTGCAAGAGCGACTTTAAGAAAACCGAATCTTTTCAAAAAAACCTAACCTCAATATGTAACCAGGTAAACATTTAGTGATGTTTGAAAACCGAATAATTCACCCAAACTGTTTAGTTCCGAATCAAAGTCGAAAAACTAGACGACGTAGACCAGTGCATTCTTCACTATAATCAGGCGATTTTACTGTACCACGAAAAACAATACACGAACGCCATTTGCGTAATGGATAGAGTTTATAAATTTATTGAGCCTATGGGTAACAGGAAATGAGCCCCAAATAACCAAATCTTCAATCGCTAAAATTTTAGATGATGCGCTGGCCAAACAAGTAAGTCTCTTCGCCGTCGAGCTCCAATTATGCGTGCGCCAGTCCGAGAAAGCTCTCAGTTTGATAAGTTATTTGGAAAACCAGCTGATCAATGGCACCCCCAATATTAAAATATTGGACAAAAGCGTTAAAGAGAAAGACAAAAAGGCGCCACCACCCCCAGACCCAGCCACCGAAGAGTTTAAAAGGAAGCTATTAAGATACAAAATTCGGTGCTACTTGATGAATCATAATTTAGAAACCGCCGCCAGAGAGATCGGCATGTTACTAAAAGACAAGCAGAATTTCGAAGCCATGTTCTTAGCCGCCAATTTGGAGTATCTAAAAGGAAATTTGTTGGAATCTCAGAAGATTTTAGGAGCGATACCAAATGATTGTTTTTTATACAAGTGAGCTAATTAATTTGGTAAGTTAATTAGTTTACTTATTTATAATTTTAGTGAATGTGGAGAATCCTCCACAGTGATGTTCTATAACAACATGGGAGCAATCCACCATGCAATGGGCAAGCCGAATCTGGCCTGTCATTACTTCCAGATGTCTTTGAAAGAGGATATTGCATTAACAAATAACACAAAGAAGGATATAAGTAAATAGAAGAGTTGTTCGAAACTCCATAATTGATTTTCATATTTTAGATGAGAAACCACTGCACACTTTGGGAGGTTCAAAATATCACGAACTTATGTATAATTTGGGTATTGCGCTCCTCCACGCTAAAAGACCCACCCAAGCGTTTGATTGCTTGATAATCGCAGTTAGGAGGTACCATCGCAACTCCAGACTGTGGATGAGGTTGGCGGAATGTTGTATAATGGTGACCAAAGAATCGAACGAAATCGATTTCGATATTCAAAAGAAACAAAAAGAAATCGTCGTTGACGTGGTGGGATCGAGAGAGAGACAAAAGGTGATACTGACAACTAATCTATCAAAAGATAAAAAATATAGGTATATGGGCAAATTTCGTCTAAAAATCGATTATTTTCACTCCTGTTTCAGCTCCGAGAGTCAGTCTTACGCCGTCCCTGTCCCCTCTCTAGAATTCGCCTCTCTCTGTTTGCGAAATGCGTACACATTGCTACCTTCTGACACTGCCTCGTCTCCTGTTCCCCTGTTCCTCATTCCCGGTGTGACACCTCCAGTGCCTTCGTCCACTCCAGGTCCTGCGCCATCGCCACCTCTGTCACCCGAGAGTGTGATGGGTTTAAGAAATGGTATTTTGGCAGCCAGTGCGTATGTGTCGCTATGCCTAGGTGACTACATTTTGGCGTTAGAGCACGCTGAAAATCTTCTGAAGCAGCCACGCTTATCAGGAGCGCATAAGTTGGTTGTGGTGATGGTTATTTCCCCTTATTCTACTCTGTATTTTCCAGATTGCTCGGTCATTTGTATTGTGCTGAGGCTTTAGTATTATTAGAAAAAATCTCGGAGGCGTTGGAGCATTTAAATCCCGAAAACGTGAAGAATATCGGTTTGGAATTGCCGGCGAGTGAGGATAGTGAGGAGAGAAAAATCAGAACTTCGCCTCCAAATAGTAAATTGAACGACACTCAAAAACTGTTGTTTAAATGATTTTTTATTGTAGAATGGTTCCCTCATAATTTATCTACAGCGCATGCTACAATGCAGTATAATATTGCTGTCGCAAAAACCATCAGAGGTCAGTTGGACGAAGCTATAGCATTGCTGAAACAAGTCTGGCAGATGAGTGGTAAATGCAAAGTGCCTGGACATATAATAATGTTAGTTTTATACATCGAATTGAAGCTAGGTGGGTGGTTTATGGTGTAATCTTTGCGTATTTGAATTTTGTCTTTTTAAGGTCATCCCGAACCTGCAAGGAATCTAATCAAACAGTACTTATTTCAAAATAGATTGTAAGCAAGCAATAATTGACATAAAATGTACAAAGAGAAGCATTTTTCTTCCTTCTAAAATTCCTTTGTCGAAGAGCTATTCAGTAAGGGTGGCGGAAAGTTGTATCAGAATAATGATATAGGTGGTGACGCCCCCAATTATCTGAAATTGTTGCAACGTTATCATTGTTTTGTTTAGTTTAGATGACTTACAGAAAATACTAGAGTGTAGTTGATGGGGAAAAATCCTGCAGCGTTAAATTCGACCTGCGCGTTAGCGATTTGTAAAGAAAACATCTCAATCTCGTCTCTAATATCATGGTCTTCAGTATCGATTTTGTGAATGAGCTCGCCAGATTTGTTGGCCTACAAATTGAGTTGTATTCACAATTTCAAAATTTTCCCCAATACCTCCTCGATTGTGGAATAGCAGACGTCACAAACATAAATCACGTCCATGACTAAAGTCACGTTTGACAATATCGGGTTGAAGATGCCCCAAAAGCGAATTCTGGGGGCTTGCAGCGCGCCAGTCAGGTAAAACAGAGTAATCACAATCACCACGAAGCTGACGCAGAACATTAACAGCAAAACCACGCCGAATATTTCGTTGAATAATTTAACCAGTTTCGTCAAGTGGTGGTGCATGGCGCAAATTTTGCTCAAATTTAAGCGTTTGTTGTTTTTGCCAATAGTCCTTATGTTATTTTTCTTGAAATACTCGATCAAACTTCGGATTTGTTTGTTCAGAATTGTGTAGCGAGCTTTCAGCATTAGAACCATTTCGATGGACTGGTGGCAAATTGCAGAATTTATCACCAACAAGAAATAGGCCATGCACTCAACACTCATCAGAAAGTGTCTAATATTAATCACAGCTACAGACATCAAAGTTGTAATCACCGAAAACAAAACGATGAGTCTGGTTATTATTTGCACCAAAATTCGTTTTTCATTTCTCTTATAGTTGATGTACACTCCATCCGCTTGCAGATTAATGTCAAAATCGATGATTTTTTCCAAAAAATCAATGAATTTATCTCGATTTTTAATCGCGCAGACCCAAGTCGTTGTAACGTAAACTGCATTCATTATTAAAATTATGATATCAGTGCTCTTGAATATTAATTTTAAACGTTCCAGTGCTACAACTTTACACACGCAGAGCACTGTCACCGGTAAGTATAAGAAGATCGCCAAAATGTTGTATACACGTCTCAATTTTGAAAAGCGAAATTTTGTCTGGGTGTGACTAAAAGTTATTAGACCCAAAATCTGGCTCTGGAATAAAATCATTTTGATCGAACTGATGAATTTTGTGGATAATTTTTCGTCGATTTTAGGTATTTCAGACATTGTTGAAGAGTTTAACGACGGGAGTCTATCTAGTTTCATGTCAAAAAACGTAATGGATTTCGGAAATCGATAGACATGTTCGTTAAAGTAATGGAATTACATTTTTCTTTAACTCAATGTTTATTTTTTTCTAGTTTATTGTTTATTTTTCATTAAACGAACGTTTAGTTGGTATGGAAAGTGAAGGTTATTAGAAACAAATATGATTTTAATTTATTTTCTGTACACATTTTTATAGTGGTCTTAAATATGGTTCCTACATTTTATTGTCTGCTAACGTTCCTGTTAATATAGAGCAAGAGTGGTAAGTAAATCAGTGGCTGATGACATCGTTGAATATCTCGCCTAATCTTAATTATATTTTTAAATTTCCAGTTTCGAAATTTTTGCTTTAATTTCTTTTTTTATTTGTATTTTTTCATTCAACGAAGGCCGAGGCATTTTTTTAAATTTAGAGACAAAATCAAAGGGAAACTTGTGGTAAAGCGGAATTCCAAAATTGGAGAAAATCTGAATTTTAGTTCAACACTTTTTTAGAATCTTAGTACATTCATTATTCATTTACCAAGAGAGAAATCGCAATCGAAATGAATCTCACACCAAATATCATCGACAAAACTATCCCGAAAGATTCGTTGAATAATTTAATTAATTTAGGGAGGTGGTGGTGCATATCGCATATTCTACACAACGTTGAATAGGTTACCTTTATGTCAACTTTTCCATTTAAAATCGTGATCATAGAGACTAAAGAGATTATTTGATGGTTGATTGTATTGCAAATAGAATAAAACGTATGCCTACAAGTTGATGTATGGAGTCAAAAATATAAAAAATCCATAAATCAAGGTTAACTGTTAACTATTAAAGTAACATTCCTTCTAACTAATTGATAAACAATTTTTCGATTCTCTTTTTCAATTTCGATTAACACTCCAAAATTTCGCAATTTTTCGTCAAAATCCACCATTTTAATTAACAATTTTATCATTTTTTCTGAATTGACGATACCACAAATCCAGACAAATCCATTTAGTATGTAAGAGGCATTAATAGTAAAGAGGGTTAGGTCCGTAGTTTTATAAATTAATCTTCTACCCTTCAGACAAACGGTTAAATAAAAGCTCTAAAATGTTAGGAGTAGCAATAAATTCAAAACCTCTTACAGACCTGTCCCTCTTCGTTCATTGCATTTTAGTCATTTTTTAAAACCATTTCAAAAAAATTCTTTAATGTTAATTTTAATTTAATTTTCTTAATTTTTCATAATTATACTTTATTTTTATTTTTTACCTTTTTCTTCATATGGTATTTTTTAAAACCATCATCGACTGACTGGGGTGCGGGAGTACTTTAGTGATTGCAATTAATGTCAAATTGATGAATGAATTTTTCAGAATTTTTGTCATTCAGATCAGATCTTTAGAAAATATTTTTCAAAATTTCATCTAATAACCTTTTCAGTAATAATCATTTAAGTATGTCAGAACATATAAAAAAAGGTATTTATTATTATTTTATTTTACTTTTTGCAGTGCAGTTACACAGAACATCAGCAACTGAGTTGCCCAAAAATTTTGTTAAATAGTTTGATTGTATGTAAATCGATGAGATGATAACTCGTCGCAATTCGAATTAATCAGCAATTAATCAGCAACCAGTGTTGCAGAGAGCTGTATCAAAATTATAATATAAGTGGTAACACCCCCGATGATCTGAAATTTTTTCTTTAACTTTATAATTCACTGCATACCAGTTAACACTTACGGAAAAAAGCAGGGTGTGATTGACCGAAAAAAACTCAGCAGCGTTAAATTCGACTTTCTCATTGGCGATTTGTAGCGAAAACATTTCAATTTCATCAGTAACATTATCATCTTCACTTTCAATTTTATGAATAAGCTCCCCGCTTCTGTTGACCTAAAAACCATTAATTTGGGCCTTAAATTGTTGAAATTTAACACGATGCTCCATACCTCGTTCACTGTCGTATAGCAAAAATTGCAAAGATAGACCACATCGAAGATGAAGGGAACAGTCACTAATATACCTAAGATAAGTTTCTTCCACTCGATTACGTTAGTTTGTAAATTGGCTGAGACATAAAAAAAGGCAATCACAATCGTAGTGAAGCTAACACCAAACATCATCAGCAAAACTACCCCGAAAACTTCATTGAACAGTTTGATTAGTTTGGTGAGGTGGTGGTGCATCTCGCATATTTTACACAATGTTGAATATGCTATCTTTTTGTCAATTTTTTCGTTTAGAATTCTGAATCTGGATTTGATCGCTGAGATCAAAAAAATCATTTGATGACAAGTCACTGATTTTATTATAAACAGAAGTAAACGAATGGTTTCGGCATATAAGTTGGTTGGATATTGCACTAATATTAAAAGAAATGTGAAAATTGTAGTCACTAGTCCGGTCGAAATGACATTCCTTGCAATTAGTTTGTAAAAAACTTTTCGTCTCTCTTTTTCAGAATCTATCGACACTCCAATATTTTGCAATTTTTCGTCAAAATTTACCATTTTAACCAAAAATTTCATCATTTTTTCAGAATTTGCTATGCCACAAATCCAAACTGTTAATATGTAAGAAGAGTTAATAATTGTAATGATTATGTCGGTAGTTTTGTAGATTAATCTTAGGTCGCTAATAAACGAAATCAAATATATCGCGCGATACGTGAAGGGTATGAATAAAAGAATTGCCAAAATATTGACGAAACATCGGGTTTTCGACTTACAAAATTTGTTCTCTGTTACATTAAATGTCACAAAACCAAAAATTTGACTTTGTATCAAGACGGGTTTACAGACTGAAACAAATTTTTTGAATTGTGTCTTGTTCATTTTACCGTTTGTGTTATGTTTCATCAGTGATACAGGTATGGATGTGAATAATAACACAAACTAAAAAATTAATTCATTTGTTTAATGGATTATTATCATAAAGAATGTTTGTTATTGTGGTCAATATTAGTCAACATCATTAAATACATTTCAGAGGAGAAAGTCATTGCTGGAATTAATATTTTTAGCTTTTCGTCTGATACTTGCTTAAGTGGTAGCAAGAGTTGTGGATAGTTGTATGAGGATTATGATATAAGTGGTGATAGCTCCAATTATCTGAAAACTTCGCCTTTACTTTTCATTCATTAAATGTCAAAACTGCTTACAGAAAAAAGTAATGTATGATTTATGGGAAAAAAACCAGCTGCGCTAAATTCAACTTGTTCATTGGCGATTTGGAGGGAAAACATTTCAATTTCGTCTATAATGTCGTGATCCNNTGAACGTACCTCTTCAGTAGTGGTATAACAAATGTTGCAAATGTAAACAACATCCATTATAAATGGTACGACCACCACTACAGTCAAACTGGTATGTTTCCAGTCAATCTGTGCAGCTTGTAAGTTGGCAGTGAAGTAAAAAAAACAAACCACGATCGATGTAAAGCTGACCCCAAACATCAACAGCAAAACCACCCCNNTTGCACAACGTGTGTAGCTGTTGACTGTTTCTGTTTTTATCGACAGTATTTATGTGGGTTTTAACCGAGTAATCCACCAAGTTCTTGATATGTTTGTTTAAAAATTCAAATCGAGTTTTGATTATAGAAGTCAGTTGAATAATTTGGTGACAAACTGTTGATTTAACTACAAGCAGAAAGGTTCGCACGATTTCAGAATATACATCATGTCCACACAAATACACACGGACGACAAAAAAGTACAAAATCACAAAAACCAGCATTACATATCTTGCAATCAGCTCACGCACATCTCTTTTGCGTTGTTGCTCGTAGACAATCACGGTTCCAAGTTTTTGTAATTTTCTGTCAAAATCGATCATTGCGTATAACAGTTTTGTAAATTTCTCACAGTTGACGGCCCCATATACCCAAACTGTTATGACAAAAGTGGAATTTGCAGTCATTATTAGCACTTCGATGCATGTATAAATTAATTTATTTTTGACGTGGAAAATCAATAAATATGCGCCGAAGATGGAATAGGCCAAAAATATGAATATAGCCACAATATTGAAAGCAATTTTGATTTTTGACTTGTAGAAATTCCTGTTGGTGATTCCAAATGTTAC
>QDEB01049386.1:0-19029 GCA_004193795.1 Asbolus verrucosus | reverse complement strand
TAATTCGACATACACCCAACTTTTTGTAATCAAAATCTAAGGGTTTATGTGATATTTAAAAATTGCATCGTTGATACTATTTTATTATTATTATCACACTCGAGCAAAAAATCAGGTAATTGTCTTATGCCACAGTTATAATAACAATAACACAAATCAGTCACTTCAATTAGCAAGCAATTTATTAAAATTTTTATTGTTAAATTGCTCGGGTGCAGCAAATTCCCGGCGGCTTATAATTAATTAAGGCGTTTTACATGATAATTAATTTTGAAATATTAATCTATTAAAATACGTGTTATACAGAAGAATTAAAATTTATTTTACAAAAATGTAAATGGAGATTTATTAGCTATGTTCAGTAATTTCAGAATAATAATTATGTGTAATATATATTTCATACAGTTTATAAATTATTGTAGTTCATGCCCATAATTTGCATTATTAGTGTAACACGACCATTATCGAACTTTCTACAAAACATTATTATCTTGTAATCTCTTCCACCACCGATGGGAATTTTTTTAGTGCGATTTTGAGACTTCTTGTTAACTATACAAAATTTACATTCACTGTTCGGAGTAGGAGGCGCTATAAATCTTGATCTGTCAACGCTGAAGTAAAATTTTCATGATTTAAATTGAGTTAAGACAATTATATGTTACGAAACCAGCAACATCAGGATCACTAAATCTTTGTAGTAAGTGTTTATTTCCGGACGATGCTCTCAGACCAATTCAAAACTTCAGAGATGGTAAAACTAAAAACACTTTCCTGTTTATTTTACAAAAACGGGAAAATCAACCACAGCAATTTTTTTTAAGAAACATTTTTCAGTTTAAAACTGGTTGGAAAGCGGAAACTGTTAAAATATTCAAGTATGCCGGTAAATACCATGTGTTGTAAATGTTTGTAAATAACTTACTGTAAGCGTGTTAAAATTTTATTTAGTAAAAGTAGAAAAATAGTACTGATTAACCCTCTGTTCCATGTTGACTTAAGTGGTTCCAAATAATTGTTTCAAAAATGTGGGTTTTTATATAAAAGCCTAAAATTCTGATTTACGTTTTAGTCCCATGCAAATTTACTTCTCAAAAAGAAATACATATGTTAATTTTTTGTACATATATATTTTATTTACTGAAACAAAATTTAAATTATGAAAGTCTTAAAATTCATGTAATTAAAAATGCACTTTGGATTCAAATTTTAGTGTCAGAGAATTTGTCAAAAATTTTGAAATAACAGACGTTGCTAACAAAAAGCGCTTCGATTTATTATCTCGAACTTTCAGCCAAATTTTTGCAAATATTTTACAAATTGTATATATGGAGGATATTCAAAGAAATGACAAGAAGCCATTACTCTGCCTTCGCCCGGCTTAGCTGCTTTTTTATTGCCTGAAGTTCCGAATAATGCAACAATACCATAGCCGGTTTCTTAAAAATTCATAGAAATTTTAAAAGCCGCACACTATCTTCGAAAAGATCTTTCAACTGTCGAGTCCAAATTGCGTGTACTATGAATTCCAAGAAACAAAACCTGCGATAAATTTCACATATGCGTCGGCATTTCTGAAATCCACAACGGTTCCAGAATTTTCAACAAAAACAAAGCGAATGTGATTGGCGTGACCTCTGCTTAATAATCTTGACGCGAGTTTATAGCCATCAAATTTGTAACAACTAAATCTCCATTGTAAAGAAACTGTAATCTGTATCTCAATTTACGAAATAAGACGAGCGCGAATTAAACACAGGTTTGTTCAATAATTTCAATGCATTTATAACGAGAAAATGAAGCCATTCATGCAGATAGCTCGCTGTAACATTGGCAGTCCACGGCGGAGCGGGCAAATTTATGGCCCATATTATAATTATAGGGAAACGCGTTTAGAGCTAAGCCATGTGTGCACGGCACTTAAAAATTATTGTTTGCAAATCCTTCAGCGATTTTTTCAGCGCGCTATTTTTGCGGGGAGCGTTCTTCACGTGCGCACATTAAGCCATGCGACCAGCTCATTACGCTCCGGTGCAACATTTGAGTAAGATGGCGGGTAGGGGTAGTCCTTGCGACAATCAGCTCCGGGGTTGCAACAATGGGAAGTAATAAACAGGCACTGACCTTTCAGATCCTGATTCCGGAGGCCTACGAGGACCCGGAAATAGGCCGGAAGTCGAAGTCCATCGGTCACTAAGAGGGAACGTGCGAAACGTCGAACTCAGCTCGCGTGTTAGAAGGAGGAAGAGTGGATGTTAAGTCTTGTGTACATATGATATCATTGATACCGCGGGACAGACTTGTCCGATTGCGATACGTGAGTTAAGTGTTAGAGAATGCTTTACGGCGCTCCGCCCGATGCGGAGGTGCGGGGGCACCACACTTTATGGGCGGACCGACTCGGACCTCTTCGTCGGGGCAGTCGAATCCGGCGCGAGAGCGACGAAGACGGCCGACATAGGGGACGAAGATAATGGTTGACGCTCCCCGCTAACCATGCTTTATGTACGTCTCTCTCGTTCGCACCCGATTTATGAGTCCACGTTCTCGCTCCGACACGTGTCGCCGGCACTCTGACGTAATTAGGACACGTGACCGCCGTCCGCGCCCAATCCGCTTCTTCGGCGCCAACACGAAATCACGCGGAGGCATCGATTGTTGTGCGAAATTTGTTAACACTACATGCCGCGGGATTGAATTTTAACACTTCATTACGCGGTAAAAGGAGCTTCTTGTTATTGCGGGACTAATTGCCCATTAGTCCGTTTTGGTGCGTCTTCAAGGGTAACGAATATTAGCAAATAATGACACGCAGTGCATGTGTTCGAGTCGTGAGCGGAGATTCAAAACTCGCATGACATTTGTCTTCTGCAACAGTTTTTACATAAATCTTGATGGACTTGCATGCATCACGACAAACCGCGACGGTAATAACATGATAAGCATAAACAAAAGCTGGAAAATTAAAAATTAGTTCATTTCTGTCAAGCAATACTGTAGAACAATATTTCAAATAAAATGTTAATTTATTCCACGCATGTGTCACAAATTAAAAATAAACATTATTAAATCTGGCTTTCTTAAATCCAAATTTTCATGTTTTAGGTATCTAACCTAATTCAATCTCACTGAATTAATTTCAATTTAACTTGAACGTGATTAATTAGTAATAAAAACCTCAATTTCAAATCGAAAAATCGACTTATCTTTGATTATAAACGACCAAATTGATGAAGTTACGTTATCGAAGGCATTCGCATTTCAAAATTTTCCACATTTGAAACTGAGGTGGGCTTTATTTGCTAATTGTACGTTAATTTCTTGAATTTGTGATATGTAACGATTTATGACAATGATAATTGAACATTTTGAAAAACATCAGCTCCCAAACGAGTGGTTTTCTATAGTAATGAAAAAGTTGAAGGTAGAAAAATTCAAAGGCTACGAGATGCTAAGTTTACGGTTTTGAAAGATTGATATTTGGGGATTTGTTATCAAAAATTCAAAAATATTCTCATACGTTTCGATCGTTTGTCAAAATAAAACATAGTAAAACATAAAAAATAAAAATAATAAATAAAATATTAAAATTAAAGTGTTTTATATTATTTTTAGAAGACAACAAAGTTTTTTTTTCAATTCCAACATACCCAAAAATGGACGTCACTTACTGACAATAAAAGATTTAAAAAATTGACCCAAAACATAAAAATAATAGGATATTAAATATTTCATAATTTTATCATAATTATTTAAAGGTGGGTTGTTAAAATATTGCCTGATTGCAGATACACTATATGTCTTCTGTTTCTAAAAATTAATTTTTTGAACAAGTCACTAAAGAAAAAAAAATTTTGAGAACACGTAATTATGATTGATAAACAACAGTTAAAACGCTCGATGCCTTCGCTGCCATTCAAGCAGCAATCACAATTAATTTTTCTTATGAAGCAGTCCCATTCTGATGTCATGTACACATAAAATTGATTGGAAAATATTTCAAATTAAGTTACATTAAAAATACAGACACTAGTTTTTCCAACTACTCGTTAATTAATGTTTGTATTAAAACTGAATAGACTCTAAAAAGATTATTATTATGTGGGGGCCAGTGAATTCCCACAATTATGTGGGAAAAAAATTAAAACCGAAAATTCAACGTTTATTAATCCGATAATACATTTTAAACAATTTTTAAATACCAAACTAGATATTTCACAGAGTTTGAATCTTCGGAATGTACAAAGCCATCCAAATCAATTATTTTTTGTCTTATACGTGTTACTTTTGGTTCTATGATATCAGAGTCAATTAGATCTCATTCAGTGATTTAATTTTGTGACTGAATATTTTCCTTGAAATCCATTCGAAATTCATAAAAAACTTAATGGTTGATTAATAGACCATTATACGTTAAAAAGTTAAATCTATATTCTAGCAGTTACAATTTAACATCATTTAAGAAAAATTAATGTCATATAGAAATAATGTATTTTGTGTAGCAACGTTTTCAAACTGACCATATGTTGTTAAGAAGGACGAGAATCTTGTCACAAACCGAGATGATTTGCCTTTGAAATATAAAAAAAGAGTTAAATGTTTATTATACAGGTACTGCAAATTAAAAAGAAATCAATTTATAAAAAAAATCTTCACTTGTTCTGTGGGTTTACTGGCATCAAAATAAATAAGTTACAGTTGTGTGCAATGTCTACCAATCGCAAAAATAAATAGTGAATTATTAGTTACTTTTAATAATTTTCTGAAATGTTCGACACATCATTCCATAATCGTGTGCACACTTTAGCCTTCGACTACATCTGAAAATAAAATTGGACAATAAAACGAACCGCAAATACGTGGTATTAAATCAAATGCACCTGATGTCTAAGTTCATTAATTTCGTTTTATTATCTTTTACTGCTGAAGAATGTTGGAAAATACAAAATATTAATTTTATTTCTCTCTTTTGTACTTTATAAATTTCTACATCGTTAAACTTGATTGAGACTTAACCTATCAATGTACTGATGTAGTCTTTAATTTTACATGTGTATACAAACATATCAATTAGATTGAAAGATATATTATATATCTGGAAATTATTATTAACTGTAGTTTATATTCTTGTTTTACATCAGATAAAAACGCTTACATGATGTTATATCAAGACACATAATAATATGTAATAATAATAGATTTAGATTTTAAGAAAGATTAATTTAGAATTTATTTTCTTAATCATGACATGTACCTGTTAGCCTATGTAACCTTTTCATAAAAAATATCGTAAAAGTTATATCTAAACAAGAATCGATGTTATTTCTAACCAGATACTTGCATACGACTTGTTCTAATGATCACACAAATTTGAAAGGATTGAATTTAATAAAATTCTAGTAGGTAAATGGTGGAGGGTTTATTTAAAGTTACTTAATTATGGGAAAAGGGATTTTTTGTAACATTCTTTGAGGATTTTTTTTTTCGTAATAATTCTTAAACTTTCTGATAAAGAGAATATTATGCGCATTTTATTACCGACAAACCACTAACTATAACCACAAAAGGGTTCTATTAGAAAGCGTTTTTCTTTTCATTAGTTATTATAATGAAGTTGTTACAAGCAGATACGTAATCTTTGAATATTTAAAAATATATAATTTTATCGTTAGCTTTATTTAACATATATTATCCCTGGACTAATGTGCGCTGCCATTATACAAAAACCCAGCAATAAAGTTATTTAAGTTGATTAATTTCACCCTTTAAGCTTAATCATTGCTCCATGTAATAAATTATAATATTATGATAATTATTGCATATTTAATAAAATATCCACCAATTCATCATATGGGTTAAAATTATTGTGGCCATAGGTAGGTACAGTGGTTAGAACTAACTTCAAATGCAAATATGTCGCCAGGTTTGATAATAATTTGCGGACTCCATTTTTTTTTTTAATAATTCTATTATCTAATTGATTTGTTAATGCAGTGCTCGAGGTATCTTCGTCAAGTTTTATGCTATGTATATATTTGAAGGTATAAAATTTTTGTAAAATTCGATATATTTTTATTACCAAACTCTAAAAGGTTATCAAATATTACAACTTTATTTTTTAAACATTGGATGAATTCCAGAAATTTCGAGAAGACAAAATATACATATCATTATTCATAACAAACTAATTTAAAATTTTATTACGTTTACTATTTAAATTAGCAATCACCAAATTTCCTATGCATAAGGATATTATTCATATTTTGTTTTACCGAAAAATATACAAGCTAAAACTGTAATTTAATGCTTTTTTGTCAAGGTTTATTTGTGCTTTTTTAATATTTATTAAACAATTTGGCCCAAAAAAATATTGTCAAATCACTTTAAACTTTAAGGTACTTAAAAAATACGATTTTTCAAATATAAACTACTTTTGTCAAATATTTCAAAACTCCCAAAAATGAAATTTGTTGTGATTTTGTGAATTTATGAATTACAATCTGTGAGTTCTTACCTTTATATATTTCTTTGCCTTCGGAATTATGAGAAGTATTGATCAATTTTTAAAAAACAATATATCGACAATAGGAATAATAAAAAATGAAATAAATTAATGTAGAGCCATTTAAGAGGTTATATAAAACGTACAGTTTACCGGAGGCTGCCATTGCCATCGTAACAAAAGATGTAAAAAAATAGAAATGGTTCACTCAATTATTAACACCCAGAAAACGAAAAAGTTAATCACTTTTCCATTTTTCTTAAAAATTAGGGAAAAGAGGAGGTAATCGTTACAACTCTTTTTTTCAATTTTTATATTTCTATATTTGACATAGTGGTAAAATGTTTACTACCAAATTTCATCAAAATAACCAATTTCACGCTTATTTATTTGCTATATTTAAACATTTTCTTTAAGGAAAAGAAATATCATTTTCTTGCTTCATGTCCTATTTTCTCTATATGGAAGAAAAGAAAACTTCTTGGTACAATTAATTATAAATCCCAGTACAATTTGCATAAACGTTAATAATTATGAATTAACTTAGTAATTATTTAAGTGTCATAATTAATGCGCAACTGAAGTAATTTAATGCGAGTTTAATGTAAATTTATGATTGCTTCATTGTCAATACGCCATGGATAATTACGCTAATCATTTTTGAAGATCATATCATAAATTTCCCGCCGAAAAAATACGGAGACGATAATAAATAATAATAAAAAATAGATCAAGGAGGAAGAATAAATACAACAAAAATAGTAATAAATCCGACTGAAGCTCCAACGAAGCATGAATGAAAACCACAATCATTAATCCCGACAAAAAGTAGTGCAGTATTTTTTTTTGGCCGCTTTGCCTTTGAGTCCTGATATCTCAATACTGGTAGATAAATGTGTGTGTTGCTGCATCGCATGTTCGCACTTGCAGCTGAAGTTTATCCAAGCAGTGGCGTAGTTAACATTCAAAATTATTCAAATTGATTAATTAGACGATTAATCGCTTTAACAACCGGGATAAGCACACGAAGATAATTGTAAAAATCAGCAGAACGTTAGAAGGAGAATTAAAATTTACGAATCCGAAAGCATTAATTGTCGGTATCAGTCGTAACAGTTTTCACCCGCAATTTAATCGGTAATTTTTGTTTCCACGGCACTGTGCTGGCCACTCCACTTGTAGCAATAACTTTTAAAGTAGTTAGCATTGGGTGGGAACCATTAGGTATTTAAATAGTGTGCTGAATGCCAACGGGCCACAGTAACTTATTCGGCAATAATACGACTTCTACCTGCCTACTGACTTACATTCTAACGACTGTGTGATTGTTTGGGCAGAAACCTAATCGACTACTAATGTGTTACTTTATAGCTTCACTGAAAGTGTCAACAGTTCAGCTGAGAACGTCGCAGAAAGCTCCAAATAATCATCGCTCCCGTATTTCACCAATAACTGAGCTCAAAGCTCCTACCATGTCTCCAAATATGCGCCTTCGCTCCTTGTTGAAAAAAGCTGCAGCGCCTCATTAACATTTCAATCCGGTCAATATTCGAACCGTTTTAAGAATCCGCCATGAAATAAAAGTGTTCACGCTGAAATTATGTTTATAGTAACAGTTATGTTAAGGGCACACTTGTTGTGCTCACCAGAGAGCTTCGTGCCTGTGGGAACTGCCTCTGTCCTCGTCTCGGTAAAGCGAAATACCTAAAGCTCTGTTGCACTCTAGACGATCTCGGGAATCGAGTTTAGTACTTCATAAACTAGAGGCGCACGCGAGCTTCCGAGGTTGAAATCTTAGGTTACAGAAGAGGGCTGTTATGGTGCCGTAAAGACGAGTGATTTGATTTTATGTGTTTCGGTTAAATATCGCTTTATCCAAGTGGGGTGCTCTTCCTTAAATGCACAAGAAATAAAGTGCTGAAAGTGGGTGAAGCTTCCGTCCATCATCAATCACCACTTTGCTAATTTCGCCAATTGCAAGATTTCTTGCTTCCTGGATTTTAAACCGATGCATTCTTTAATGTATTGGAATTGCGATCACATGCTAGCCTAACAAAACATTAAAGAAAATTGATTGTTTTTAAGTGAAGGCGAGGTTAATGTGCGCTTTATTACACGATTCTTTTACTCATCATAATCTGCATTTAAAATTAGTCTGAAGGAATGGAATGTATCTATTAATGATAATTTAAATCAGGATTAGTTAATCTTAGTCAGAAATAAAACTGCAATGCTGCAAGAAACAACATTCAACAACACTTTATAATATTAAAGACGCTAAAGATGATTAGGATTTTTCATGAATCCAATTATTCTGACAATTGTGATATTTTCTAGAAATAATTTAATTTTTTCTAACACTCAACTAAATTTTGGGAATTATTCAAGGAACCATTTCCGAGAATTTACAATAATAACGAGAAAAAGTTAATATTTATTTACTTTAGGGGTCAAAATGTTGCCGAAGTGACAGTTGAAGATCAAATATTTGATTTTACTATCACTTCACGACTTACGTAGTCAACAAAAATTTTAGTTCTGCTACTCCTGCTCCTCCTAAATATAACTTTTTAACAAAAAAAATGTCAAACAAGAACAGTAAAAATCGTGTAACCAAGTCTTAGATAAATTTTGTTTACAAAACTCTTAGCAAATTTTCAAATTAACCCAGACGATAACTCTTAGTTTCAGTGAGTTGTCTGAATTTGATATTTATTCGGTGTCACGCAGATAAACACCTCTTTCAATAAACTTCTTCTGATAAATTTCCAATAATTAGATTTATTTCTACTGGGGAAAAGTGGCCCTAACAATAATTACTTGTAAAAATTCAGGAGAGTTTATTTCTCCAAAACTTTTCATCAAAACACAATCGTACTAAATAGGCAAAGTTTTCAAATATTTTTTGTTATAAATATTATTTTAGAATTCTTTAGCGTAAACCACATTAGTTCGATAGAATTTCAGCAAAATTTTATAAATTTAGAATAGCAACTTTTCATGAAAAAAAAGGTCATTTTCAATACTTTTTAAACTTTATTTATTTCTACATATTAAAACTGTTATAAGCCATTCGTGTGACTTTGAACCGTTTATATTAATATTACAGTTATCACTTATATTGTTTAATTACTGTTTAAAAAAAAAAATAAAACAATTCTAATTTTGAAACAAATGTTCCTATTGAATTACTGTCACATGCATTTCAATGTCATACGTCTCTCACAGGCGAATGATATATATATAAAATGTAGTATCAATTCTCAACTCAAAATTTCATTTTTTTTTTGGAAAGATGATTGTAACTTTCATTTAGAAATTAAGGAACAAATCTGCTTCCGTATTTTCAAATTTAATACATCTTTACCTCATTTTTCACCTTAAAGAAATACCAAAATTTTCAGTAATGAATATATTCATTAAAAAAGGTTGAAAGGTGAATACAAAAATAATACTGATGTTTTCATGTTTATTATTCATTATTTATTATCTGTTAAAAACAGATAATTTTATTTTTTTATTTCTAATTCTATTAAGTCTGACTATTAAAAATCGAAAAAATGTTATATTGTTATTGCATTCTGTAACCACATAATCGTTTAACAGTAGTTGGCAGACTTGCATTTAATTTACAATACAATTGCATCCAACAAGTCAGTGAATGGATAACGTTAAACTTCGTGACATGATTGTTATGGATTGCTGTGTATTAAAAAAGAACATATTCATATTCATAATGAAGCTAGAATAAAACCTAAGAAAATACAGTAAGAACAAAAAGGAGCAAAAATATAGAGAAAACTTTGAATATTTTAATTAAGTACACAACTATCGAAAAACTGGGCAACAATTAGAAAGTGGTTTTCATTCTCTGCAGTTCAGTTGGGAGTCATATCTTCGGTTCGCGAGTGCAGGTGATCCATTCGTTGTCTTAAGTAATAAATCATTGTTAAATGCTAAACGACAAAAAGAAGACAAATCGATGTATGGAAGGAAGGAAGCAAGCAGGCTCGAATAAGAAAAAAACCTCTCATAAATCCTTCTTTCTTTAGCGCGGGGCTCCAAAGTTGCACAAACTTGGGCTAAGTCCGAACATCGTTCACTTTGAATCATGGCTGCCTGGATGTCGTCTCCGTCGTGGCTGCGCATTAATATAAGCCCTAAATCGAACTGTACTGGCCTGTACACGTGCACCAGATAAGATTCCCCACTCCAGAAGAATAAACTTTTTGGAAAATTTGAGGAAATTATATAACCTTTTCGTGACGCCTTGTTCCAATTAATTTTTTGTGTTGCTGTTAATATAGTGACTGAAAAATTGAGGATACGTCCATCGTTAATTAGTTGCCGACTTCCAAGTTCGATTTTGTGAATACATTATTTTTTATTCTAATGAACGTCGCGTTTATGTAAAAAAACTAAGACAGCTGAAATAATCAGACATAATTTATTATCACAATAATCATCTCAATTAAATCAGATTCACGAGACAGGAAAAATCCACCTCATAAATTACAAAACCCGCTCATTAACTGTAGCCCATAAATCACCTGGACAATATTAATATTAAATTGTCATTATTGTAAGGATTCTTTTATCGGCAAGATCGGTTAGCACCGAGCAATGGTGTTTCACACTGCAATAAGATGACAGTAAATTGTTGACTTTACACTTCAATAATTAGATATCAGTAAATAGCATACGAGTGAGAAATGTTCGCTTTACATGACTGAACTTCTTTAAAATAGTTAAACGAAAGTGTATATATCTGGTTTTTACACACCACTTCATTTGAGTATCATTCTCTAATTCAAAGGGTCCATTTAATTTATTTTAACTACCAAGACAATCTTAACGAAAGGAGGTAAAGTTTTACTGTTTTTTATTAAACGATAGCCAACGCTATATCCACACAGATCCACCCCAACTCAAAATTTTATTTCTTGCAAGGCTATGTTAAGTAAATTAAGTTGCCTATCTACAGGCGCTATGTTGGAACGTCCTATACCACAATTTCTTGCCTCACGATTTTTCGTATTCAAACGATGCGGTGGTTAAGTCTGTTAAGTTACATTATTTTAAAATCCGTTAAGAATTTTAAAATCGTCTTAAAAACAACAGCTGCAATATACTTCAAAATATCTATATTTACACGTTCTTACATGACTTCTCTCACATGATCAAGAAAAAATGAGTTTTAGTATTGGATTTCTAAAAATAAAAAAAATCTAGCCAGCACATATACAGCAAAATATAAATGTAGCACAAAACATTTGCAAAATGACGGATTTTTATTAAACCCTGGCTTATTAGGATTTAATTTATTTATTGTTAAGTGTCTTACCAAGTTTTGAATTGTGAATTTCCTAGACTCGAAAACCTCCCAAAAACGTAAAAAATATTGGCTTTATTATTTCGATGCCCCTCAAACATTTTTAAAAGGCGACGAAAATAAAGTTAGGGAGCAAATTATCCAAATTTTCCAAAAGCGCAACATTTTTTAAAACATGGGCTGAGTTTTGAATAACCCTATTGTTGATGATCCCATGGTTCTTGAGACGTAGTGGGGTGAAATATCCAACAAACTGAGAAGCAAACAGATCGATAGAGGTCAACAGTAATTTGCAATGTATTCTGCATCACGTGAAAGTCCCTAAAAACCACTCGATTTCCCCTTAGCCACTCCGGGGAGATAAAAATCGATTCGGTAAACATTTTTTTAATTTGTTGTCATTCGAGGGTTTTGTTTCTAACATCAACACTCTGAAAAACCTATTTAAGAAAACAAAAAGAAGACTTTCCCAATAAAGTGAACCCGGTGAGTTTTCTGTTTTGCCACAACAGTCGACAAATTCCGCGGTGATGTGCAAAAAGTCGAGATAAACTAGATTTGAGAAAGCAGCAGCATGTCAGCCGGAGCATGGAAAGTGCTCTTATCCTTGAATAAATGCAAAGTCAAGTGATTCGGGGTTTGGCGTGGAAACATTATTTCCTACACAAAGTGTACAGAGAGGCAGAAGGAGCTCGCGCAAGAGAGAGACTTCGGCATGACAGAGACGAATGGGTTTCATTTCACGCTGGGCCTCCCGCCCCGCTCCCGACAGCCCCGGATGATTTACCGGGCTACAATGTGGTAACCCATGATTTATGGCTGCCGAATGGCGGGCTCGCGAGTGCCGAGCTTCAAAACCCCGGACTATGGCCGCTTTCCACTCTTCTACCACTATTCGGCCAAATTACCATATTTATTCGCTGCTCTGTTTTCGATACACTTTTTCATTTCTGAGCTTTTTCGGGTTTGTTGCAGTTTGACAACCGGCATATTAAGGCTGCGGACTACTAGATGTCGAAACTAAAGCCGCTAGATCTCTGCAGTAGAAAATAATTCCGGACTAGACGCTGAAAACCCACCCCTTACTTCCCACTTCAGTTTTAATTTTTAGGAAATTAGAATTTCGAGTCTTCAATCTTCAGTTTGCATCACTCTGAATACGTATGAGATACCAAAATAATAGTTTACATTTTTATTACTAAATTGATTATTTGAGGCAGCTATATTTACAATTATTATTAAAAGTCCTAATTTCCAAATTTATTTTTTCAATCACGAAATAAAAATTTCCATTTTTTCCACCAATTCAAAGATGATAAAAAAATTCTTAAAATCCAATAAATGATTTTTGTAATCGCCCCCTTTTCTTCTCGCACTTTTTCTTTTTCATTGTACAAGGTTTTTCTGTAATTTTTGGGAATTTAAGTTAATTTGTCTCCCCGGATATGACAACATATCAAGAAAGATTGGTTTACACTGTCCAAAATGTGTAAATCTAAAGATGATTTTAAAATACATAAATAAGATTAATAGTTTTTGGATGCATTTTATCAACAAATAAATATTTTAGAGATTACATTTTTGTAAACGTTAAACATATTCTGTACTTGACCCTTCACAATGGAATATTTTATTCTTTAAAAATTAAACTTTTTTCTTGGATATCGTAGATCCTTAATGCACCACTGCAATAGATGGCGTGACTTTGCAGATCTCGAATATTTTGTATTTCAATAACAATTCTGCCGAGTCAAGAAAACGCGAACAATCTGACGATGCAAGAAAATATGAGCGAAAACGGAGATGAATTGCTGCAGGCTGCAGCGCTCAAGATGGCACCAGCAAGCACAGCAGCGGCCAGAAGCGGCAAAAAAACCAATATCTTCTCGGTGGACATCGGTGAAGGAGGGAGAAGAGGAATACAACTCATATTACATTTCGCAGCTTTGTGGGGATTTATGATATATCGGGGATACGGTGTGTTATTGTGCGTTCTAGATCTGAATGACAAATGATTATTTATTGCCGTTAAAATCCCGACAGTTTCTATCACTATTGTAAAAGAAAGAGTGATGAGGTTTTAGCATTCATATAAAATCCATATAAAAAATGATTTACATAAAAAAATTTCGGGCGAAAGTACCAAATCAGGTTTGACCAACATTTTTATGCGTAAATGATACAGGACGTTCCCCCGCGATGATTAATGGAAAAATGCCTGTGTGATAATGGCTTTCGGCATAAATCTTTATACGCAGATGTGTCAATAGCATTCCTAAGTGTGTGCTATAAATAAGGGAAGTAAAAACCTACCACTTCAAGACCGAGCCCTTTTTAAAGATAAGTACCCTTTTTTGGCAACGACTTAAAATATATTGCTTTACTTGTGATGCAAAAAGGCCGAATATTTATTTTTTCTTGATCCACGATTAAAAAAAGTTCATGCTTTTATTGTATTACCGTCAGTGATTAATGATTATTTTTTCCACACTATACAAAAACTTTTCTCAATCACTCGGAAAAAGTAAAAATAAAACTTTGGATTTGTCACTTCTCTATATGAAGTTATCATAATTCAGTGTTAGTACAAAGTTTTGGAAAACAAACTTTTTATCTCGTAAAGTTGTATGCTTTCACTCGACAACAAAAACTATATTTCAAGTAGATTTACGCCAATATTTTTATAAATCTCTTTTATGTAAAATATAATCATGATAATGGCTATTGAATCTTTTCTGTACATCATAAATTCTTAAATCGTAAGTGAAATTTATAATAATTGGAATCACAAATATATGAGGTAATAGTTATCCCTATAATTATTAACATCAACAGTAATAAATCCTGTAATGCAAAGCTTTCAAATTAGTTAACTCAAAAACGAAAAATTCAAAAATACGTAAACAATGAAACATTCTTTATTATTATAGAAGTGAAAATTCTAAAAATTTTTGCGTCATTGTTGAAATGGTATAATGTTCACCTAATGATAACATTCTTTACAGGGAAACACATATTTTTATCATTTTTACCATCGACAATTGTTTCAAAACTTATTCAACCTTATGGATTAATTTGAAAATAAAATTAGGGTTCGACAATCCTTGAATCGATGATATAAATATGTAGAAATATGTTCAATTTTAATAATAACAGCATAAATAACCGGATGAATGGAATAAGAACATGAGTGACATTAGGCCTTTTTTCCTTCAGTTGAAAATGTAAAGTTTTTACTTTTTTTCAAGTATTTCAAGTATATATGCTTATTTATACGTAAGTTTTTTATAATTTATGAAATACGCCCATTTTTCCGTATACGTTTTATCATTAAATCATTTATGAATACGGAAATGTTCCTCATGAAAAATAAAAAAACTCTGAAATTTTGGACCTTATGGGAAAGCACTTTAAAAAAAAAATTGAAAAAAATAAAAATAATTTCCTCACCATTTGCAGTTCCATAATGAAAAAGCTTAATAATTACACCCAAACAACTTATTTTCATAAATTTATTGTTTGGAAAAATAATAATCGTGCTCCTTTAATTTTAGCAAGTGAAAGCTGATGCCATTAAATAACTTTTGTAATTTTTAAAAGAGCAAGTGTATGATATGTAACAGAAACCAAGATGAATGAGAAGATGAACTGGAAGTTTGAAATTAAATTTTCTATTTTTTTTAATATTTTTATTTTGTTTTAATTTGAACTTTAAACTAAGTGTGGAGCATATTTTACCTATATATGAAAAGAGGGTTTAATCATTAATCAATCAAAATGTAGCTAACGTCATATACATTTTTAGCAATTCTAAATATTCCATACCATTCCCTGTAAAAACTATGAGATATGCAGAATACATAATAAAGGTTCTTTGGTTCTTAATTCGTTTTTCTGTTTGTTCAGCCCTTCATTAAAAATAAATGCTTTTTACAAATGAAAGTCCAGTAATAACAAAAAAAATATAGCCCCAAATCTAACTCAAATAGTTGTTTAATAGTTTTTGTTTTAACTTCCACTGAATTCTATAAGTTGCTACTAAAATAATTTGGTCCTTCAATTTAGGATTTATTTTTTCAACTTCAATATGCTTCATTCCGAATATTTAATCTCATTTTTTTATTATTTTTGCCAGTTAAACTTAATAACTCAATGTATGTAATACACGTTTAATCAGTTTCGATCGGAATTATTTATCGGAAACCAATTTAGCTGAAATAAATTAAAACACCATAGTTACAAATTTTTGTATATAGAAAATTAATTTGTAAAAGTCATTATTTTTTCTTTCTTCTCTTAACCACAACTGCTTCCCTTGTCTTTATTCTTTAGTACAACAGTCACTAAAGTGATTTTCTGAATCGAATTTTCATAGACCCTAAAATGTCCAGTTATTATTAGGTTGCAGTTATACAGAGTGTTCCACAACTGGGTCTGAACATTTTGAATGATTCAGGGTAAGGATGAAAAATCATCGACAACGAACTGAAAGCTGCTCATGTTTCAGCGGTTATCTCGGCGCTAAAGCGCCGCTGTAACGGTCATTATTAACGCGAACGTAATTAACAACAATCCGAATCAAGATTAACCGTAACGAAGAAGAACGTTCCATTTATCCGTGAAGATAACTGGATCCGACCATGACATATCTGAGTCGGAGCGAACCGCCAAGTTCAACAAAATTTCGGTCTGGACTCGTGACAAGATCTTAACATGTCCACTGCAAGAATGAGTGAGTGTGGAGCAAAGAGGTTATCTGGATAGCACTTGTTCTGGTCCCGCCCAGGGCCTCCTAGATTTACGAGGTCGGCCTATGATCCCATCACCTGCGCTCTCGACCGCGCTGCCTACGACAACTACAATAACTTAAGATATAATGCCAAATATTAATCAACATACAATTAGAAAGCGTTCCGAGATGACTAAATCTAAGCCATCGCAGAAGAATACGCCTATCGTGTTTCTTTTATCCGGCGTGATTTACGAGTCATCCGCGGATACATAACGAGGATTATGATCGCGGTCGCTGAGGCGGCTGAAGAGTGGCGATCTATTTATCCAACGTCAATGAGGAGCGGCACCATTGGTAAGTCGAAGCCCTTAAACAGCCCCCAATAAAAAGCTAATTTAAAATGCGTCTCCCGCAGTAGCCTATTTTCCTCGAAGCTAGTCCAATTCTGTTCTACTGGAGATATTGCAGCAGGGCCGCGTATAAATTTCCCGCCAGACTTCATTTCGAGCTGGAGCGGACCCGTTTATCTTACACACAATAACTCACGAGCCGTCCGTTCTTTTTGTTTTTTCTTATTGTCTTCCTAGAGTTTGCTGTAAGAAACAGTGGAATGGAAATTGTAATCTCACTTTGAAATGAATTATTGTCAACACGACGAATGAAGATATAAACATTTTCGAGAATAATGTGGATTCTAGACGGTATAAATAATGCCTTTATCAAACCAGTAATCTAATCTGCTCTTCTATAAGAGGAGTTTGATTATTCCCGAAGAACCGACGCCTGCCACCATTAAGGGCTTCCTAGATGCAGCGGTGCAGCAACGGGGACCATAAAACTGTAGATATCATAAAAATCTAACGTGTTGGTCAAAGAAATCGCCTATTTATTCCCGATTTTTTACCACTCCATATCGAGGATTACTAAAATGACGTTTGTTTTTTTATTCGGAGCCCATTTCGTCTTAACCTTTCGCGCTAATATATCACTTTAGATCATTGTTGTTTATCTGACGATCCCTAGAACGATTTACGAACCAATCGACCGTCTATTGGATGGATTGTTGGATAATGTAGTAGTTATGAAAGGGATGAAATATTTATGGCACTTCCTCACTTATCAATACTCCAGAGATATTTACTACGCCCTCAGAAAGCAACAACGCATCTTTAAAATTGACAGTACCTTGATGGCTGATGTACGTTAACAAAATCCGAAACATTAATTGTTTTTACGTGCCCGTCAGTAGTTAAATCGTTAATTAGAATTCACTAAGAACATTTTAGGAAAACGAATTATCTCACTCACTGAAGTCGCTTTACGATTTGGGAGGATCCCGGCAACGATCGTTAAAAAAGCGTTCGAATAAACTCACGATTTCGAATTGAAATATAATTTACCACTTGTTTCCCACGCATTTACAAGGAGGACTGAACGAAATTTCCCAACTTTTCTGTCACCCCACTCGGCATACGTAACGGTGTTACGCAAATAAACTAATAAAATAAAATGGGAACTACGTGGATAGTGTTCAAATGGTACACACACGCTGTACCCACCTACATAAAAGCACACTTAAGCCNNCACCACCATTATTGAGGCCATTTTATGTAGTAATCAAGAAATTTTTATGCTCATCCAATAAATTCTTCTGAGACCGCGATGCCCGGTTTATATCAAAGACGTTGTCCCTAAGACTGTTTGATATTCAGCAAACGATTTCGCTCGCCGTCATTTCTTTCCTGTCTCTCCTAGAGTTTTCCTGCCGTGAAATTTACCCTGCAGGTCTTATTCAACCATAAATGCTATACAGCAATCATTTTTCCCTTCATAAAATACTAACAATCGGAAAAATTATTGTTTAATTAAGGAAACTGACGAACAAATCAGAAATAATCAAAACAATGTTGAAAAATCGCTCCAATAAATTCCATTCCTTGAGTGGAGGAATTATTCCATAGAAATGGCTCGCCATTCAATTTCTCACCTGTTACTCGTCGGTCACTTGCTTTCCAGTAGCAATCAGTTCAGACTGCATTTAATTAAAATATAATTATGTTGGCGCGCAGATTGTATTATAAACGAAAAATCCCAGCTATAAATATTGTACGTAGCACAGATCGATAGGGGTTTCACTGTTTCCTTCTTTTCTGTTTCTTTTTTATCCGATGAGTTTTACTTTGTTTCGAAAAGGAAAATAATGATAACAATTATAGAAAGCCTAGTAACCATAGTTTATATTTACAGAGAGGTAACGATAATGGATTTCGTTTCTTCAATCTAAAACAGATCAGGATTTTTTAGAATCTCGTTTAAAGTAAGATATTTTTTCTGGGCGTTTCTTCTTATATTTAACTTAAATTTTTAACGTGCCGACTAGCGTGTGAGTCAAGATAACAACAGTGGTAACAAAACATAATTTGCTTGAAAAATTCCTTTAGTTCTTCTCAATAAAAAATTATA
>QDEB01049375.1:0-10194 GCA_004193795.1 Asbolus verrucosus | reverse complement strand
TGCATAATATTATAAATCTACATTTAACTCTTAACGGACAATAAAATCGTAACATATTCACAATCAGTATTGAGATTTATGATCGCCTAATTTTACGAAAACGAATAATCCATAAAAATAAACACCTGGTTACAGTACAATAGTAATACAAAGTTGATAGCAGTTCAACAAACATTTTTTTGCATTGTACATTTCACGATTTACTTTAATTAACATCAAATGAATGCAAATATCGATGGTGTGGGGAATTTCAAATTTATTAACTACAGAAAGTTGACAGAGTTCCATTCAAGTGAAAAAGACAAGATCAGCATCATCCCCTGAGATTGGCGTCGGAAGAACTTACACGTTTCTATGTTAACGCTAAACCTACCATACGTAAGACAGTGGAAACAAACATTTGACGAGATACGTGTAAATTATACTAATATAAGTGAGACAGACACTCCTTGCCTTACCAAGTCGTACAAGTATTAGGTTAAATTCGTACTTCAGTTAAATGTAAATAATTAAGTCAGGACGCCTTGACTTAAATGTTGTGAATAACGAAAATATACCGGATGCTCGTTAATTTTTAATTGCGACTGCGCCATAAACTTAATAAAAATACGCTTGTACTACATAATTCCGAAATCTTTTCACCTCGTTGTTGTGTTAACACTTTGAAATTTATGAGTTATGCGGAACAATAATCTATAAATGTTTTAAAATCTAAACAGTTACATGTGTCATAAATCGATACAGGGATTTGCTTTTAAGAAGTTGTTGTGGTGACCAAAACCTCTTGTATATTGTTACAAATATTAGGTTATCAAAAATTATGATTGATTCTAAGAACAAATCTCTTTCCGACGATGTATTGAAAATGTGTAGCTTGCCAGATCATCCTGCTTATGACAGATTTTTCAATTGTAAAAATGGAGAAAAATATTACAGAAAAGGCATTACAATCAATGGAAGCTCGCATCTAGGTACATTTTCTTGATGTTTCATGTCAAGGTTTTTTTTTTACTCTGATCTGAAAGAAACTATCAGATTTAAAAGCGATTTTGAAAGCCTGTTTTTCACAGCTTACAGATTCTGTTTTCTTTTGATAGAAAATCCTAAAAACGATATTTTATCTTATGCAAATAATTTGTAAAAAAACGTGAAAAACTTGACGTAAAATGCGATTTTCTTTAAAACAAATATCTATGCATTCCTCTTGAAAACTGTAATTTGCAGCTTTCAGCATCTTTGCATAGTGATGAAAAGACCCAGATGCCACATAAAAAACTTTAAAAGTGTAATACAGTTTACGCGACATTTTCTAAATAAATAACAATAAAAAATTACATTCCAACTTTTACCTAATCCAATTTGATACAAAATAATCCAAAATGATTTCAATATTTACCTCCGTACTTTATGCAGGCAACTTGGACTCCATATTAATTCATTTTTTTTGAGTGCAAAACTCTTTCTAAATTTAATTTAACTTCATTAAAGTATTACACAAATATTAAGACTTGATAAGTTCTTTGGTCTTAAAACTGACAAAATAAAAATTATTTTAATACACAAAACGTTAAATTCGTTATTTACTGCCACTTCTTTTCAGTTGAAAAAAACTTCCTTGACGCGTAATAAATTAAATCTGTTCAACACAGAATTGATGAATGGTATGGTGATAACAACCCCTGGTTAAGGTCACTAATCTAAATCACTTTCATGAAAAGCTCACGATAAGTCTCTGGAAATTAAGTTCCGTTATTAAATAAAAACCTTTAGAAATATGAAAATTATAATTTTTCCTTCTCGTTCTTGTTTTCGGATGAAAGACTCTTGAGTTAAAACATTACATTTCAGTAAAAATGTTAAGTTCCATTTTTCATTCTTTAAAAGCATTCGGTACATTTATCTAACCATAGGATAATTGGATTAATTAAATCAAAATCTCAAAAAGTTATTTCAATAACATTATTGCAGTGATTATGGTCAAAAATAAAGGATCTGCTATGTGTATCTAAATTTTGATATCAAATTTTAAGCACTTATAGCTTTATAGCGAACATTACAGTATATCATTTATCAATAATTACTAAATCATAAAATGTCGCTTTTAATGCATAAATGCGTCAGATTGTGATTTATTCTGAATACAAGTAAATCAAACCTAATGTTTAGTAGTTATAATAATTTAAGTAATGATTCTACTTTCAAATTCTGTTCTGTAACAGTAATTATTACTTTTTATTACAACAATTATTGCCCTTCAAAATGTGATTAATTAATTGTTTATAATTAAGAAGAATATCTATTGTGAGCACGCAAATACTGACAAGTCGCTTTTTATCAGCATTATTTTACTAGAACAATTTTTGAAAAACTGAAATGTGTAGTCAGTTTGTTCAAAAAAAAAATCATATAATTTTAAAATTACAATAAATATATTATTATTCAATATTTAAATATGAAATGGGCCACAAAACTGGTCCTGTTTATCATGCAAATTTGATACAAATTTAGTAAAAAAAATCAACGCTCTTGAAGAAGGAAAGGCAGAAATGCTTGTAGTGATTGAGTTCAAAGACAAAAATGAATAAATAAACACTTTTTTGCAATTCTCTTTATGTAGTGCAGGAATATAAATGTATAATAATGACGGGTAATTTACAAAAAACAAACATTAATCGCAGTTGGCAGCATACACAATTTTAATGAAGCTTCAAGTATTTTCGTAATTACGTAAGTTTCTTAACCCAATTCTATATTTAATCTTTCAGTAACAACTTGTGTGGGTTTTTAGAAATTGAATTATTATATCCGTAGAGGAATCAAATTGGGAAGGGGTTTGGATTAACTTTTAACTTAATGCTCCTGCAGGAACCAACGGTCAAATGTAATATGGAATATACGTGCCGAATATCGCATTCAATTTCAAGTTAATGTATTCAAATCTAAACATTAAAACGTAAAAGATAATCAAACTAATAACTGAAGATCTCATGGAGAAGCCAGAGCTTGTGTATTGTTATGCATTGGACACAATGGAATTTTGTGTCCTGAATTACAGAGAAATTGCTGTTATCCATCATCAGTAAGTTCAGATTTTCGACGAATTAACGAATTATCCTTCAAGTACGATTAATGAAACTCATACGGAAAAAATATCTTACAATATTACGAAAGTGTGTCCGAATTTTATAAGTCTAATGAGTGATTATAGCTCCAACAACAATCCTGTTTGTACAATGTAAGTACGAATAACTAAAGTTAAATTTATATTTTAACACGTGTTTTCACACTGTAAGAACTATGTTCGTATTTTGATGAGTAATGATCTCGAAACACATAACTTAATTAGTTCAGTCAAAAACCTATTATCGTTTAAACATTTTGAATAACCTACAAATATGGTACAGGAATGAGTCACTTGATGTGACAACTTTGTCAACAGTTTTGTCTTATAATAATGGATGGATTGGTTTTTCTATACACTACGATATTCGGGAAAACATTTGATGCGTTATTTAAGTTAAGCACGCAGAAGACATTGAAGGAAAACAATACCAATGATGTGGTTAGGGGACAGATGTCCCCGGGTGAGTTAATATTACTTCAGTTTGAAGCAGATAAGGCAGTTATTATTACCCTTTATATATATATAAGTCGATGTTCTTGATTGTCAAGACCAAATATGAGTTATTCCGGCCCTGTCTTTTTTTTTTCGCACTCGGCGGTGAGTTCAATAGCGGAACGTTGGTTAAACTGTAGATATTAATTACTGTCGGATTATTTGCTGAAACATCATTAGCAAGTTCTGTAAAATGTTGTCATATAATAATAACCTAGAAATATAGTTTTATGAATCAAAATGAGATTTTCAATATACATTACGTCAATATCGCAAGCATTAAAATACACGGGTGTCATCTTTTTGAAATATTATAATAATTTATTGTGAAAAATGTAGTCCCAAAACTCCGTTAATCAATCCATCCATTTATTTAATGATATTTCTTAGACTTCCGTTAACTTCTAAACCATCACAACAGATTTTTTTTAATGATCAAGAAGAGGCGCCACTTTCTAAAATATTGTACTGGTCCATTTTGAAACACATACTTTGAAAACATTCCATTATTATATATATGGCATTCACTCGTGACAAATTCGTGATTTTATACCAATACAAAATAAATTAGATTTACTTCATCTAAATAAATATGTCTAAACAGTATCTAATTTTCTAATAAAAAATCTATTGTTGTATTAGCACAAACGATTCAATGTCACACATCTCTCAAGTGCAAATAACGTACGCTAATTTTATGTCAACAAATCAAAACTACGTTGGTATGAGTTTATAATCTTACAAGAAATAGGATATGTCACCTTCCAAATTATTCTAATAGCTCATTGTTAAGGAATTTATAGAATTTAACGCTGATCCATTTCTTGAAATAAATTTTGGATGATTAATCAGAGAATGAAAGAAAGAAAGTTCTCAAAATACGAGTAAATGAAAAATTTTATTAAAATTGAAAAGCAGTCTTTGGTAAATATCTACGCCGTTAATCTATTAATAAAAAGTTATCATGTGAAAAATAGAAGTCTTCCTACTTGAGAATAAAAATTTTAGAATTAAGACGCCGATGAAAAGCTTACAAAGAAGGGGACGTTGAAGACATCGGGGTTCAGATTTAATTAACAAAATGAAGAAATTAAAGATTTATTTTTTAATATTAAGATTCGTTCGAAAATGTAAGAATGTAATAATATATATTTTAATTATGATTAATTATACAAGTGGCGAGAAAGCTAATTTCATTTAAACTATTCACAGTCGACCTGTGGTATGAATTTCCAAGATTTCGAAATAACTGTACACTAAAAGAAAAACAGGAAAGGTCTGTAAATATATTTGGAGACATTTTAGAAGGTAAATATTGACCTTTAAACAAAAATTAAGAGGCATTTTATTTTGTCTGAGCTCCTCTTGTTTACATTAAACTCCATATAAATGCATAAAAATATTTGGAAATGTTCACATATCATCTGTTTTCAAAAAAATTTAGGAAGAAATAAATATATCAAAAATAAAAATCATCAATTTTTCAATGTTCACAAATTTTCAAGTTCACCTCCGAAACACTAAATTAGCAGATTTAATAGTGTCTAAATCGTGAAAACATAAATGCATAAATGGAGCTCTACGTTTCTATATTGTTACGATGCGACAGGCTATTTATTCCATTTTCACTAATTGCTTGTTATTCATATAAGACGTAAATTCTGTCATAAGTGCTGCCGTTAAAAATGATATACGTCTGCAACGCAACCGTTCTCGATAATTGTGTTTATTTTTGCAATAAAATAACGGCACATCTTAATTGCTCACATTACAGTAACAAATTAAACGGTAGAAACCGAAAATTAGCATTTTAGGCTGCAAACACTTATTTTGAGAATTCAGTTGTGTATCGTAATTCCCTTCCTCAAGTTTACTTCAAGTATAAGTATTAATATTCTCGTTTAAAATTCCATAAAACCGACCTATAAATAAAAAATTTACGAGAGGTGTGCCATTCCTGCGTGAAATGTATATTAAACATTTTATGTATAAGATACTGAATAATAGCTGTTGAGTTCTCGAAACTGTTTTTCGTTCTTTACTTTTTATATTTCAGGTCAAAATACCTCCTGCTATTCTGGCAAGAAGTTACGGGAAATCACACTAGAACTTTGTCGTATTTTCTTGCTGAAGAAGATAATTTATTGTGTAACTCATCGTTTCCTGCTTCCTGTAAAATCTTAGACTAATTAGCACAGAATACAGCTTGTTCGCAATGTTTCATGATAAGTCACCCTTGTCATTATCCTGCTAATCATAAAATTAGTCGTATTTTTTATTACAGCACTCCAGCGAGATTTAAGCGATGGAATATTTCATTTTATGGCGCAGATAAGTGATCGCAAAACATATAGGCACTTATATCAGTTTCAGCACGTTGCCGTAATACCTGAATTTAACGTTAAGTCACTGGAGACGATAAATTAAAAGTTCGCATTTGCCGCAGCGACCTCTTTATGAAGTCAGAATTATTAACACCATAAATGAATCGGTCAAAGTTAAAACTGTAACGTTTTTATGGAAAGTGGATAAAAAAAAAACAATAAAAATTTTAGTGTGTCACGTGTTTAAATATTTCATTTGCTTTTATGGCTCTGCATCCAAAGTTATCATAACGTGGCACTGAAATAATAACTATCTCCCGTTTTAGCGGTTGTCACGAGTTACGACAGCGTTAGTGTCTCATAGAACAAAACGTTAATTTTAAAGAGAAGCGAAATTACAACTGTTGCCTATAAATAATTCATTTAATTTCAGCAAGTGCAGAAAACATGCACACGACGCCGCTGTTGACGGCAATTTAAGTTTAATTAAAACGACTATGAAATTAACTAAATGGCACGCCCCCGATTTTTCCGACTTACCGGAACCAAGAATCTTCGAACTTCCGCCAAAGCATACGCAATTCTGGCGTGAGCTTCAGCTGGTGTGGCGAAAGCGCTAATTTCTACGTGTAGTTCTTCGCTTAAATGCTGGAATTTGGGGTCTCCGCTCGCTCGCAGCTCTTCCTCCTGAAAATTGCGTAACGTCAGAGTTTTCATACAACGCGTGTTAATATCGGGAGTTTCAAAAATTTAACTCGATGCGGAAAGTCTGTCGAGGAGAAGTTTCCGGTGATGTCTACGAAAGTTTATTATTTCGAGCTGAGACCTTACCTCATCGAAGCACCACAGCTTCACTCTCCCGACATAAAATAAAAACGACTAAATAAATAGAGCAGGAACGAGGTTACTGCCAACTTTCAGATAAAGGCATGCCGTCTCGAGAGAAATGAAAATGAGAAAAGGGTTATAAAACTGTTAACAGTGTCTCATGCTACAATCGAAAACAACAGTAAATTTAATTATCGAACAAGCAGTAACAGTTTTGCAGCAAATTGTGACGGAGGCAAAATTTGGCTTTTTTCCGATCATAAATCATTTAATTTCGTTACAGTTCTGATTAACTAAATTAATTGATCACACTCCAAGGTTCCAACCATCAATAGTTGGCTGACTAAATCAAACATTTGATAAAGGAAATTAATCTGTGTTCGAGTTATTGATGGATTATTGCCCACGTTCAAAATCGAACACACTGAAGAACCATTGGGGTTTCGTCAAGTTTCCATTGAGATGATTAAGGGATGAATAATCATAAATCTTGCAATCAGTGGTGATAGAAGGCGAACGATTCACGCACTGCTACTTATGAATATAACATCCTCCTCGTTTTCGGATATTAGTTGATACATATGCATGCTGTCGACACATTGAACCTGAATTCGGTGTGAATTCCTCGAACTCGAGGGGGTGATAAGTCGTATGTGCAATAACAAACGTCAAAATATTCAGACATCTCTTGCATCAGAAACCGTAAAGACAACAATTCACATTTCCGCAGCAATATTTACCAATATGCCGCCTTTCCCGTGATGGAATATTAAATTTGGCAAGGCCGAATGATTTAGAATCATCGCCACCATTTGGGTGATAGCTTAGTTTTTTGATATTATATAGGACGCAAAACACATCACGAAGTTGTCAGTTTGTTTGTTTTATAGGCACATCTGTTATTTAAATTGCTTTTAAAGATGTGGAGGACAATATGCCATAAATTTACATTGTTATAGGTTCCATATAGAACGATATATTTTTTTTATAAACATCGGCGAAATTCGAACCAATTTATTTATTCACGAGCCGGTGTAACAGCATGCTTGTTTCCACATTACAGGATATTATATAAAAAGGAAACGGGATTTATTTACCTTGTGCCTGTCTTTCATTGAACCTCTGCCGAGCACTGCCATCTTGCACATGGTGTCTTCTTGTAGTCGTTTTAAAGAGTTGCCCTTAGGTCCCAGAAGTTTTCCAACAAAGTTAAACTGCAATAGAGAAAATATATCACAATATAAAAACCGGGCAAGTCCGCTGTCAGAAGGTTCGTTCTACCGCTAAGAGATACCCATAATTTTCATATCTACACAGTCACATAAGATTTATTTTTCTGCCTTTTCTCCTAGCAGCCTCCGGGAAATTTCAAGCCTCATTTCTGGCTAATTCAATTTACAAAAAACATAATTTAAAAGCACGTGCTGTCCAAGATGATATGGTTTTGCGTTAATTTGATAATACCACAAATAGTAAGTAATTATTTTATTAATTCAATTGTTGAAATTAAACAAATCACATCAAGTTATAAGAATAACAACAAATTTGCGAAATGTGGGAGTTTAACCTTTAACAAGCGTTCAGTGATAATCTCACTCATGTGATTTTGTTCGGTGAAATGGTATTTTTCAAGTTCTGACCAATCAATATTATAATGGTAGAACTTGGATGAGTAGTGCTCCTGTGTTCGTGACATTTATCTTCGGATTCGTGGAAATGTCATTTGTCTTGATTATGAGATTTCGGCACAATAAACACTTGTGACCAACAGGTGAAAATTTTCGATAATTTAAAGTCGTTCGTGATATTATTACTTATATTGAAGTACTAGTATCATCTAGTTTACTAGAATAGCATCTGAATAATGCTCAAAATTTCAGTATTTATGTGGTAAGAATAGAAACTATATGCAATGTTTAAAAACGTTTAATTCTGATTTTTAAGGTTGAATAATCCCACTGTACGAAATTCACGAAATTTTATAATCATTGTTAGAGAACAGAATTTATCCAAAACATATATTGATGTTCAACCATTTCAACTTAATTGACGTCAGTTAATTTTTGCATATTGGAGTCGTAAGGGCTTATATTATTTTTATTATTTAATACCACAAATTTTAAGAAACAACATATTCCAACGTCAACATAGTTATTCGTTGGAAGCCTCAAAATAAATTCAGAACTAGGTAAAGCTAATCCAAATATTTTGATAATAATATTACAAACGTTAATTTTAGGCAGTTTTAAAGAAATGCTAAAAATGAAAAGACTTTTTAAGAAAATGTTATACAGATGATATTTACGTCGATACCAGTTAAGTTAAACAGATAAGAGAAATCAATATCTGTATTTTACAGTTGATACGATAAACCAACGTTATATGAGGAACTTATCAATTGGCACTTAGGAATCTAGTAAGATTTATTAGTAAAAGTTTCATAAACTTTTTTAAGCCAAGAAATAACAACAATACAAATATGATTAATTGTTACAAGTATTGTTTCCAGAATTATACCAGAGTCTAAATTTGGTAAGAGGGATAAATAAAAAGCAACTTCCATTAATAAATTTGTAAATTAGCAGCTTATGTAAAAAAAACTTTGTTAAAGTGCTCTTAGGAATATAGTTATATAAAAACAAATTGCCTGCAACTCCTCTACCACCTGAACTTGTAATTACTTGATATTTTATTTGTATTGAAAATTTTGACACTGAAAATTCTTTTTTAGTTCAAGTGCAAATATCATAAAATTATAAACATATTGAAAAAAAATTATCATAAAAAAAATGGTGTTCTTAAAATGTTATTATCCTTTTTAATAACTTTAGGTTAGAAACAAAATACGTATCTTTAAATGAAATCTGAATAGTAAAAAAACTTAGTCGATTTCTGGAAAAAATAGAGAATGAGAATGTTTAGAAGAATGCAATCAGTAAATGTAAAGGATGCAAGTTTTTACACAATTGGATTTTGTAGGGCAATCTAGAAAACGAGAAGCTAATTTTAAGTCCTTATTTATTGAGCGTATTAAAAACGCTCCATTTACATCAGAATAAAAAAATCACTTTATGTAAAAATGTAAAATACACTGATCTCCAAAAAAAATTAAGCATCTACAAGATAGGGTCGTACGAATTTGAAACTTTGATATAATATTAGGTTCATCTAAAGATATAAACGATTAAAAGTTGAAACGAAAATTTGTTCAAAAATGGTAAAAGAAGAAAGAAATTTAATAATGTGTGATATCTCCCCTAAGCGAATACACTCATTCACTCGACGTGGCATGCTGGAAATGAGGTAGTTGATCTCTTCCTGAAGAATTTCATCTCAGGTTGCTTGTATTTACTCACAGAATTCCTCTAGGTTGACTAGAGAGTTGGGAAGATTCGATCTATCGTGTCCCGTACATGTTCAATAAGC
>QDEB01049341.1:0-11973 GCA_004193795.1 Asbolus verrucosus | reverse complement strand
TTTTTTGTTTTGAAATTTTCTGAAACACATCTTTCAGAAAAAAAGCCTGGAAGTCGGAGTGTGTGGATCTTTAATCTCGTAAATTGGAACTTGAAACTTGATAGCAACTGAGGCCTGAATTGGAAAATTCATTTATGAATTTACATTATATCTTAAATTTAAAATATTGACGTGACATGATAAGGAAATGCTTTAAAACGGGTATCCAAGGTAGGGTAAAACTGAGAGAGGGTCGTGTATTTTTGGTTGCTAAAATGGTAAAATGTAAGGGGTAGATTAGAAATTTGCGCTAGAATTAGACAATCTTAAAATTCCGCTAGTGTCTCACAGATAACAGCACTTCTCAACCGATTTTGAATTTTTTTCTTTTGTTTGCCTCTATTCGATGTTTGTGACAAACTGACAAAATTTCATCGTGTTATCTTAATTAATAATGAAGGGGGACTGTACGCCCCCCATAACCCTTTGAGCTATATTGCCCATTAGCAAACTTAAATCTACAAATTTGACAAAGAAACTGTGCACAAAATTTGAACTCGATAGGTTAAAGCGTTCTCAAGTTATCGACGTGATGTTCTGTACAGGCACGAGCGAGCGAGCGAGGGACATGGACAAGATCAACAGCATTCCTCGCTAATGCTCGTGCGCTAAAAACACAACAATCCTGCGATAAACACTAAGGTGAAAATAGCAACATTATGGCCAGCAAGTATGTTGAAAATACAGTCAAAAGTCAGCCAGTTCGTTAATGTTTATCAACAAAAACTGCTTTAAAAGTTAAGAAAAGAAAGAATAAAACATTTCAACAAGGATAGTATTTTTCCAACATTCCAAAAATTTAAAAAAAAGGTTTTTCTGCGGTGTGTATTTTGTGTTGCATAACCAATGAACAAGCGCTGGGTGAGCAATATTTATTTTCTGAAATAAATTTTATGTGAAGCGGAAGTAATTTACGAATATATGCATGTATATTAGGAAAACACTTTATAATAATTACAATAATAATGTTTATTTGACGCTCCTTGGTAATTTACATAAATCAAAAACCAAATAATTAATATTATCAAAGTAAAACATCCTTAAATGTTCTTTTTTAAGAGTTATTTTAAATGTAATATTATTAAACGAAAAATACACATTGCTACTTTTATCAGCCGGACAATTTATACTGTAACAAGTTCTATGATAATCATTTCATTATAATTATTTCCAGTAAGCGACGGCTTAAGAAAAAGATTACTCATTGCAGCTTTTATTTGGAAAAAATTGATACGGAGTGCATTTGCAGTCGTCCATTTGCAAAAATCAGATATGGGGACACCTTGAGTTTATATTTGGACTTTCTCTGCTTGCGCAGGGAACATTTATATAAATATTAAATTATTGAAGTGCCGACCGCAACTTTTTTATCAAAAAAGTATGGAGTGGTAGCTCATACAAGGGCCCGTCGACGTGCAAAAGTAGACATGGAGACATCTTGGAGTTTAGGAGAAAAAAACAACATTTTTACTTTCTCTAGTTCAGATGAATAGTTATGTAAAAAGTAAATAAATTAAATATCGTTCGCAACCTTTTTTCCGTAAAAATTTACGACTCATATAAAAGGAAAAAATTAGGCTTTCGTACTCAAAAAACGAAGACTAATGTAAACATTGAAATATTGAAATAGCGACTAGAACTTTTTTCCGAAAAAAATAAGCATAAGTTAAAAAGGGGTGTCGACGTGCAAAAACAGAAATAGGGATACGTTTTGCCACTGCGTTAAATAAGCGTAAATCATTACATCAAAAGAACATTATTATACGAGTCTAGAGTGAGTGTTATATTTAATTATCGAAATAACGTTAATATATATATTTTTTAAACACTTTTGGTATAAGATAAAAATTATGAAGTTTTTATTCTTAGAATGTGGACATGAATCTCAAAAAAATATTTGTCCATCTTTTTACCACAAAATAAATAAATACAAGTAAACAGTCCTTATTCTGATAAATTAAAATGAATTTGAAATAAAAGGTATATCGTTACGAAACGTTCAGAAGATGTTTTAAGCGTTCAGGATTTAGCACAGGGCAGATTCAAATTGTGTATGCAATAAGCTATAGCGAAAAAAGTGAAAAACAGTGAAAACAGTGAAAAACATCAGTGGAAAAATCAGTAAAAATAAAATGGGATTTAATTGTTTTAATTTTTGATGTTACGACAAAAGAGATGCTGTTATTGTTAAAATCTCAAAGCTAAAATTTAACCACAGATTAACCAAAATAACGACCGTGAGAGTAACCAGAGATAACATTCGTTATTTTTATGAACGAAATTTTTAAAGGGTTGCAATAACCTTGAAATGATCGATAGAAGAGGGAACCCAGAAATCGTCTTATTTAAGAATAAATCTGGGACGCGCTTTTTGGAGAAAATGTTGAAACTCTGAACGTAGAAAAGAAAAATTTCAACAGTTTTTCTATGGTGAGCCAAAAAATGTTATACGACTGATTAATAAAAGAAAGTGTCTAGTGCCAGATCATTATTCTGAATCAACTGATGAAGAATAGATGTTGCACTGTTATTATATGTTATATTATGCAAAAGTAAAATGAAAATAAATTAATTTTTATATAGTTAGAACATTTCGGTTTCCATTTTATCACCACCATTCAGATGTAGAATTTTATAAAAAATTTTGTTATTTCTTAAACAACGCTTTAGCGTCAATAAATTTAGTGAATAAGCACATCAAAAGACAATTAATAATTTATTTGTAAAAAACATAAAAATATAAAAAATCATAAAAAAATATATATCATATATACATATTCCTGAGATCGTTCTACTTAGTACTGGCAAAAACCGAAAAATTCGATTAATTGAAAGATTACTTCCTGCTGCCAGCACTATTTTTACTACCTAATTCCCTTTCTATATCTTCCAAACTTTGTCCTTTTGTTTCTGGTACAGACACGATTGTAAAGACTAATGCTAATATAGTCATGAAACAAAAAAACCAAAACACGCCATGAGAACCAATGAAGTCTCTTAACGGAGGAAAGGCCGTTGTTATGATGGCAGTACACATCCAGTTGAAAGCGGTCGAAAATGAAGCTGCAGTTCCACGAATTTTCGTTGGTAAAATTTCACCCATCATTAACCATGGTACTGGACCAAAACCAAATGAAAATCCCAGTACATAAATAATGAAGCTCGCCAAGGGTATCCAACTATAAGTGGAAACGTTGACATGAGTAACATTCACTAAATAGAAATAGGTACCAAGTATTCCCAAAGTAACAATCATGGCCACACTTGAAATATACAGAAGTGCCTTTCTTCCTAGTCTGTCGATGAAAATTGTTGCAATGAATGTTGATATGAAGTTAACAACTCCTACTATTGTCGTTTGAATGGAGGACTCTATATTAGATCCTGTATCGTTGAAAATCTGAGTTGTATGGAAAATAACAGCATTAATGCCACTCATTTGCTGAAAGAACATCAATCCAAGAATGATCATGAACGGTTTTAAATTCGTTTTTGTAAAAATGTCTGAAATTGCAGTTTTTTCGTTTGATGTTTCTCGTCTCTTCAGCAATTCTTGATGTTCTTTGTTGATAGCATTTTGATTGGTTTTTCCCATTAACCATTCCAAGGTTTCGCGTGACTCATTACTCTTCCCTTTAGAAACATACCAATGAGCTGTCTCGGGAATTATCCAAATTGGAATCAAAAATGGCAATGACAATAAAGCTCCGATTCCAGCAATTTCTCTCCATTCGAACAAATTCCCCATACAGAAGCAAATTAATATTCCAATATTACCAAATGCAGTCGGAAGAAGCCCTAAAGTACCCCGAACTTTAGGTTGTAAAGTTTCTCCTAAGTAAACCGGAATGGTTAAAGTGGCAATTCCCACTCCATATCCAACGGTCCATTTGCTCACAAATATGCACCAGTACTCTTGAGCGTAATAATTAACAATCCATCCAATCAAAAACAACATGTTAGAAATAAGAAGGGTCCATTTTCTGCCAACATATTCAATTAAAGGGCCTCCCACTAAACTACCCATCAAAGCTGATGTGGTCATACTTCCAGAAATCCAACGATACTACAATAAGAACGAGTGTTAAACAAATTAATAATCGACAATCATAATCAAATACCTGACGGTCTGTAAGATTCATGTCTCTTCTCAATGACGTGCCTGCCGGAGAGGTGTAACCAGATGTGTAACCTACCACCAGAGAGACCCATGAAACAGCTATCGCAGCAATTAACTGAAACAATAAATTATACATTTGAGGTGTCTTTGGTGGTTTGAGCTGATCTTCATTCAAACTGTAGGATCACAATCTTAAAACAACGTTAGAATGACACAAATTTTGATTCTCAAAATTGTCAACAACCCTTGTTTAAGCTCTTTGTTATTTAAGATTACCGGGTTATATTGCGGTCGTCGTATAGGGTTGACCAACGTTTCACAAGACATAGTGCCTAAGCTAATCTGATGCTAATTAGTATGAGATCAAATTAGACAAGGGTCTTTTATTACTAATGAAATGATGAATATACGTAACAAATAATAATATAATGAATATTTGTAACGAAGATGTAACGGAATTTTTGGTATAGCTAATTTCTAACAGGCTCAGTTTAATAATTTGTTTCTGTTAGAAGCTTTTGTAGTGAATATATATTATTAAAAAAAAAAACAAAGTACTCACTTGTGGCCATATTTTTTGTGTATCTTTGTAGTATAATTGCTCAACGCTGCTTGGAAATTCTTGTTTTCCCTCAGTTACATTCATCTCCGATTTCTTTTTCAGTGGTTCCATTTCAGGTACCGTTATTCTTAAGTCATCTTTTAACATCGTCCCCTTCATTGGAATTTTATTGATGGTGGAATCTGATTGAAAATCCCAAGATGACAGATTGGTGGAAGTTGCACAGGCAGAACTTGTTGAACTGTCTGATGTTGGAAGCAACTGACGGTCACTCTTCTGGAAAAACATAAATAAAATTTTCCTTTTTGATAATATAAATTGTACGAATTATAACTTATGGTCATTCTGTTCTGGTGGATTTAAGTTTTGATTTAAATATCACGTTGTTTTTTTTTTTGAGAAAAAATTATTGCCGTTATTGTCATGTGGACAAATTATAGATCACTGATCATAAAGAAACCCCACTGGCAAAGATCTAAAATTATTTATCGCCATGGTACTCACAGAAACGAGAAAAAATAATTTGATAATAAATTTTTTCTCTATTTAAGTGCGTTAGAATGAGCAACATCCAAACTGTATTGTTAGCTGCTTAGTCAACAAACAAAATAAAGTTTTTTTAAATTAAAGATTATTGCAGAAAATTTATTCTTAAAAGACTATTTTATATACCTAAATGTGTACGAACAAAATTTATGCAAAATTATCATGATGTAATTAATCAAAACTTAATTTCTTGAACTTTCATAATCAAAATTATTGAATGAAGTTATCATTAAGTAAGGGTGTCAAAAAATTGAGTTAGATTTAGATATTCAGTTTATTACTTACCCATTTCAAATTCATCAGCTTCCAGAATTTAGGAGGAATTGACTCTTGACTGTTTACAACCCTGGAATAAAGATCAGTTGAATTAAACAACTTCTATAAACATTTTGAATTGGGAATAAGCAAATAATTAAAAAAAAAATTTGAACTACAACAATTTGTTTCAACAATTCATAGTATTTAATGATAATTTTTTTATAACAAGGGTTTTTTAAAATTTGGAGTCGAAGTTGGCTGTAAATATTTAATTGTGAACGTATCATCAAAGTGACATTTGTTAATTTGACATTTATGTATGGCGATGTAACTAAATCTGTAGTAACAAAAAAAGCTGTAGTAACAAAAATGAAAACTTAATAGGGAAATAACATTCACAATAAATAATCAAAGTGTTGGCCACCGACTTCAAGGCATTTAAAATTCAAAAAAATTAACATTACCTATGTAGCAGACGTTTCAGAAATTAAGGTGCATTTATAATAAATACTTCACTGCCAACTTCCACTCCAAATTTAAAAAAACACCCGTTACTTCTATGAAATTCTTTTTCTTGGTTTTTAGGTACAGAATTTAAAACGAATTTTACGAACTTTTCTAAATTGTCAGGAAAATTAAGTTGTAACAAATCCATAGTTTTCATTCGAAATATCCAATTTTCAAATTTGTTAAATTACGTAAGAAATATATCCCATTTAAAACAGTTTAACGACCGATCACGCACTATGCTTTTATTACAACTATTAAATATATTACACCGTATATTATGACTTAAGCACACTCAAAACTTTACTTACATTATTATATAGTGTGGTGATAAATTTTACGAATATAGAATTATTTCTCTAATTTTCGGAAAGTACGTATATGTGTATTTAGTTAGTTTCACTTTTAATATAACTGATTCACTTTTTTACATGACATGTATATATATCAACCTATTATATATTACACTTTCATCTTTGACTGATAATCCTATCGCGAGTATCTTTTTGAGAATTCGACTAAAGTTCAACTTCAAAGGATGAGGCTCCACCACACCCTTTTTTCTATACGATAGTTTATTTATACTTAATTGAAAACATAACTTCGAAGATTATGTGTAAAATTCGCTTTGCAAGGGGCCTTTAAACAACTGTCGTAGTGATTTTCAAATCCAAATTTTAAAGTACATATATGATATAAATTGTCAAAAAAAAAAAAATTAATAAAAACGACACACCTTTGGATTTGGACACATTCCAGAATGCATGGCTTTAAATTTCAACGTTTTCAAAAGTCCATCGTGAATACTTATATGCAAAAATGTTCTTGTGGTTGTTTTCTTTTTGGGAAGAGGGTTTGAATCAAAACAGGAAATGTGCAGATCTATTTATTCTGTATTTTTTCCAAAACCATATATAAAAAGGCGACATTACCTGTCGCTGGAAAACCTAACAAAATTGACCTTGGTATTGAAAATTGATGCAAATCAGTTATATTTTGCATCACTCTCTAATAATTTTATTTGCATAATTACATAATTTTTCTCACCTCCCATCAATGACGCCGAGAGAGGGCAGAAAAGTATTGAAAGCCAAATATTTAGCACTGTAATGTTTCCGAATAATGTTTATGGGCGTGTGATTACGTCAATGGCGAGCCCATTTGGACCTTGTACAAACATAAGTGTGCTAAATTATCAAACAAGATGATTTGAAGCTTTGTACTTTGAACGGATTTTACTTTGGACGAGATAATACCAATTATTACACATCTACACAAAATACATAAACAGATAAAACAAACAGATAAAAAGTCTCGTTCGTCCTTAAATAAACTTGCTAAAAGGTTCATGAAGGATGGGGGATTATGTGATATTGTTTTTTAATTCCACTTTTAAGCAAACTTGAAAATTGTGTGATATGTGTTACAGGAAATTATTTTACAATTTATCAAAATTAATTAATAATCACATGTTATACATTAATTCATAATATTAAGTTTTAGATCCTATGAAAAATCTTTTCTGTTGAATTAGTAACAAATGGCACTGACGACGTTTTCAAAATAAGCATATTATATACAGGTATTCCAAAATTTCCACAAAAAAAAAAAAAAATACAAAATCGAATGGAGTACATAAATATTAATTGAAGATTGTAATTTTTTGTGTTGGTTATTTTAATTTCGAAATACAAGGGCTTTTGTCGGAGGAAATTTGGCAACATTTTGCATACACTTACACAATCAGGAACACACAGGATAATGTCGATAATGTTGATAATTGTATTCATAGCAACGATTTTATTAATACTGGCACTAATTGTGACAATCCACCTAAACATTATAGTATAGCAGTGAATCGAAGCGCCACCCATCTGCAGTCATGGACTTCTTAGAGCGGCGAAAGATAAAATGTTAAAATAGTCTTGAAATGGATTATTTAAAAAGTTCAAAAATCCTATAAGGTTTAAACGATTTGGCATAATCACTGATCCAAACAAATTGTTATCCAATATATCACACCTCAAGTTAACACAAAACGATGCTGGTATCCTCTTGCACAAAAAACTCTAGGATAGATCCATAATGATAGTTGTGACTGTTAAAAATTCCGTCCCTTGTAAAAATTGACTCATCCATCCATAAAATTTGCGTCATGTTCCACTTGCTATTGAAACCATAAGCAAAAGTTAACTCTTCGAGGAAAATCGTCTCTTGTTAGTGCTTGAACTTTAGTGTAATGATAAGGATATGAATAAGGCAAAACTGTTGTTGAATGTTAATTATTAGCAACTTTGCGAGTGCTAATATTTGGATTTTCATCTACTTCTAACATTGCCTCTTCCAATGCAGGAGTTCTCGGTACGGAGTCTTCCCGCGTCCTGAGGGCATGGCGTTAAATTTCCAGTTTCTCTCATTCTTTATTCAGAGTCTGAAATACATTAGCGTGTAGAGCCGGCCAATACCTTAAAGTGTATGATTTTCGAGCTTGAGAATAGTTAGCTCCAAGCAGCTCCAAGTGTGTATCTGAATATTCTCGAAAGGATACATGACTTTTCAGTATAAGCATTTGATCGACAAAACAACGATAAACTGCACGTAACTTGACAGAACTGTTGAACGATATCCACAGTAACTACAATAATTAGATTAAAACTTCATTTGTTAGAAAGATATGTTGCCAGCTGCAATTTACTCAAAAAACGGCTAAAATAATGACTTCAAAAATTTGTAAATTAATAAAAATGTAAGATTTTTATGAGTGAAATCTGTCAACACGATCCAAGTATGGATGACGATAAAATTTAACCACATTTTTATCCCGAAAATTTTTAGATACATTTCTTTTTTCAAATTTTACAGCCCTAAAACTTTTAAATCAATACGAAAATGTAAAAAAAAAATTGTACTCATAACCCCAAAATAGGTATTTTACGATTGTTCTCGACGCATAGAAAAACGCATTCCCCGGAATGCGGTGCTTTTTACTTTGCCAGAGAAACTGGGGGGAATTGCGCTGTACGGTTGGTATTAGATGACAAAACACAAAACGTCAAACGCTCGTATCAAACGTTTTTGATGTCTGGTAAAGCGCTTTCGCCCTATTTGGGCATCCTCAGTACCAAGCCTTCAACTTCACAAAAGTAGATCTGCTCATCCAAAACAAATTCTCTATAATCCAAATCTAAACAATAAAACTCCAAAGGGTGGAGAGAAGTTGGTTCAACTTTAACTTCTTCCTTCAATCACGTTGTTTGGGCTTTCTTAAGTGCACTTCTGGAAGCAGTGGAATCATATGATGTTCTAACCACCACAAATCTTGGAACTAAATTCTTCTTAAAACAGGACTGGATAAACCAAATCTTCAATAGGAGATGTTTCTTTTGCCAAAGTAATCGGTTGTAGGATCGGACAAAAAAGGCTTCAGTTAATGAAAAATTGTTGTTCATACCCAAAGAGAGGTTTTTTAATCATTCAAAATTGAAACAAAACACCAAGTCTCCCCTCAAATGTTGTCAATTGTTTAAATTTGGATTGTAGAGAATTTGTTTTGGATAAGAGCAGATCTACTTTTGTGAAATTGAAGGCTTGTACTGAGGATGCGCAAATAGGGCGAAAGCGCTTTACCAGACATTAAAAACGTTTGAGGGGAGACTTGGTGCTTTGTTTTAATTTTGAAAAATTAAAAAACCCCTCTTTGAGTATGGACAACAATTTTTCATTATGAGTAAAATCCCAACGATTCTTAAACACAATGAATCAGTGGTTTATCATTGGTTTTATTTATGCTACCTTTGCTGCTTCCTTGATTGCAGGTGGTGTCAAAGGTTCTTCGGAGTCGCTCATTTTTTACAAAATTTAATCAGAAAATTGCTGTGGTGATACAATTTTTCAAATTTGAAACCATAGTAACGTAGCAACAACGCAGTGCCAGATGCGGGCATTGCTACCAACTCAGTAAATAGTAAAATACTAATAATATCAAATTACTTATTTTTAAACAATTTTGAGTTATTCGCTGCAAAAAACCTTGTACTTAATTTTTTCGAAAAAAATTTTCCCGCATTAGCAATAAATGCTGCACTCCCTTCGGTCGTGCTGCAAACAAAGTGCTCATGCGGGAAAATTGATTTCCTGAACACGTTGGGTAAATAACTATTTGTTATAGTTACTTGTTTTGCAAGTGTTAAAAAGCGACTTTTTCATGAGTGTAAGTTGCACATGAGCCAGGCACGCCGAGTGCGCAATAACACGAGTTTGAAAAAAGCTTTTCTCACAATAATCACAAGAAATACACAAACTCGAGAAATCAAAAAACAAATAAATAAATGTTTAGTAATGTAAGCATGACATGGAAAGATACCATTGGCAACTATTAAAAATTAAAAATTCCAGTCTTTTCACATACATATGTCCCTTTTCATACGGAAACGTCATTTTTCATTCCAGTTTTGCTTTAGAAATGAAAAGATTAATTTTCTTAGCAATGACGCCGTCGATAAAGCCTACTTCTAGTGGTCGTAAAAAAATTATTATTTATACTAATATACTTTATCATGCTCTGCACTTTTTCAGCAATTTTGGAGCACTTGTATGCATACAACACACAAAGAGGCAGGACCAACCGGCATACTGATCCACGTTTTTTTGCACGACATATTTAAAATTCTAGCGAGATTATAATAGTCCAATTTTACTGAAATTGGTTGGTAAATAGTCGAGGTAAATATAAAAAACTGTGCATTGTCATCCTGACTTCAGGGAGAATATATGTTTCCTACACATAATATTGGAGCTAGTATATTTTATAAAATATGGGCAATGTAATGAATAGAGAATATCACTGGAAATATTCACTGCAGACTTTTTCGTTAGAAAAGCTCTTATCTATTAGAAGCTGTATTTGTAGACAGAACTTACAATCATTGTTACGATACGAAAGACAATGTGAACTTCTGTGAATAATGGTGACGGACACGAAAAGGAAGTAAAAGGGGAAGCGAACAAAATCAAGAGAGTATAAGAGGCAGAAACTTCGATTTGGAACGTCAATACCACATTCCATTTATATAACACAATAACAGAATTTTTCAATTAAGAACTACAAATTACCCAACTGTTGATCAATATAAATAAGATGAATTGTGCTCTATATAACAATTTGAAATATGGAATTAACAATGAAGAAACTGTTAAAAATTTAGATAAAGGAGAATTTTACAAATATTTAGGCACACAAGAATCAACACTTATTAAACACTTATTAAACACACAATAGTTAAAACTAAACACAAGAGTGAAGTCAACATTAAAAACATTTTTGAATAGTAGCAATTTAATCAAAGCGATCAATACCTACGCTGTTCCATTATTAGCATATTCTTTCGGAGTCATAAAATAGATCAAGGCAATTCGAAGCATTAATATTAAAACCAGAACTATGTTCACAAAATATAATAAGCATCATCCTAAATCTACGGTAGAAAGATTTACTTTACTTGATGGGTGAGGTTTGGTAAATTTAAAAATTTTACTTCACAGTCACATTTCTATACCAAACAAATATTTTCTTGATAGAGCTCAAGAAAATACTATTTTCCACTTTTTCCACTTCTAGTAATAAACTGCCATATTTTGACACATGTATTTAAGAATGCTGTGAAATTCTGTTTNNGAATAAATTAACAATTTCTGAGATTCCTGTGATAATCGTAGATATAAAATTTAAATAGTAATATTCGGCACAATCAAGAGATTTTATTTAGTACTACTTACGTATTAAAATAGTTGTTTAAAGAAACAAATTTTTAATTTCAAAATGTGGGATATTTGAATTATTCCGTTTTCACGGCATGTCAAATCTGTCACTTGCAAAATTCAAATCGTCTGTCACGATCAAAATATGCACTCCTCCTGCTGCCAGAAGGCATATTTCTCCCAG
>QDEB01049313.1:0-12402 GCA_004193795.1 Asbolus verrucosus | reverse complement strand
ACAATTATTCACAAAAGTAATGAAGCAAGTTAACATGTTAAATTTGCGTTTATAGTTGAAAAGAATTTAGTCCTCTATCAAATATTTAAAAAATTACACTCTACTGTTCGAAGTCAAGACATAAATATTGACAAGTGGGCAGGTAAATTGATGAAATAGGTGGATGAAATTTTCAGGATAAATTTTTGCAATGGATACTAAAAATAAATTATAACAATACTTTTAAATAATATTCTANNAAATGTTAAATGTTAAATGTTAACATAACGACAAAAGAACCATTTCCATTTCATTTTCATAGTTGTTATAATTAAGTTTAGTTATAATATCATTGCATGAATAAAACTATTACAATGGTAGACAAAATATTTTAATGAGAACAGTTTTCGTTCCGAATGGTGACTGTGTTCAAAATTTAGTTTTAATTCATTTAAACGCAAAATAAACGAAAATTTGCCCCTTTCAGAGAAAGTAAAAATAGTATAAGTAGTTTGGAAACGACATGTAATTTCGGAAGTTAATTCCTAGCTACGGCACTTGTTTTGAAACGTTAAAAAGTTAGTCTAAAAATACAAAAATAAAATTGTTATATCGTTACTATCAGCAAATGACTTTCATTTTTAATATTACCAAGTTAAAATTATATTAAAAACAGTTCATTTTTAACACGTACTGCTGAGAACTCATATGAAGATTTAGATTTAAATCTATTTTCAACGTTATAAACTTGCGAACATTTGTCGTTTGACAATTAATTAAGCATTTTAAACAAATGCTTTAAAATGTAATGCATCACATGCAACCTAGTCAGATTAAAAAATAAATTGAAGAAGTATTACACACTTGAGAGTAAAGTGGATACCAAAAGTCAAAGATTATATCTATTTTTATATATTTTCATATATTTTTTATTAAGCTGTTTTTATTAACGTTAAAACATGCTAATTTTTCCAGTTTCACTAAAAATTCTCGTTACTGTTATCCATATCCAAGAATTTTGTAATACAGAAACAATATAAGTTTAAAATAATGAAAATAATACCTATATTTTCAATATAGCTATCGACAGAATCTGGTAACCTTACACATTGCCAGCCATTTATTAGAATATCGATCACAAACGGTCGCAATTAATCTCTTTAATTAGTTTTTTCCGACCGACTAACTTTGAAGTCGCCAAGGATTGATCGGCGTTCCGTCTGTCACTGACAACAATATATGACTTTGAATTTTTTTCCCTTCCGTTCATTTTGCTTCCTGCTAAGCGTGTATCAAACGAGCGTCCCGTAAATGTTTCCTTGCAAACAACAGAAAGAAAACTAAAAGAAAACTGGCATCATCATCATATTTGTGACATCAGACCCGTCATAAGTATGCAGAGACATCTCAACGCGAAAGAAACGATAAAGCCACCGTGTTATCCAAAGTGGATGTTTTATAGTCCAATTGCTATAATGCTAATAGCATTTGAGCGAATTTATTTACTTTAAACCCCGTTACTGGAACTGGATATATTTACGGCGACTGGAAGCAAAATTGGATTACGTAGGATCCAACGCCATCTACTCTTGCAATATGCAATATTTCAGGCACCTAAGACTACTTCCCTTCTTTATATAATGTAACAGACGCATCATGCAGCACCATTACACTGGTTTAGAGGGTTCTACTTGAGAATTATACAGATGTCGACGAACTGAACTATCATTCCGAGAAAAAGATTTAGAACTATCGCACCTCCAGGAAACAAACTCTAGCACATAAAGCAAACTAGAACAACATCTAATAATTTGATTACTCTGTCTTAACTCGGTGTTATTTTAAAAGAGTAGCCACATCGACCTCAATCTCTGGAATATCGCGACTGCCGCAGTGCTTGATTACCGTGATGTAGCGTGAAGTAGATAGTAATGTGACTAGAAATATAACGTGCTATAAAGTAAGTGCTGTTTTAAGCAACAAATTTTTACGGAATTTCACTTTTCACGACCTTCCCTCCACTTGAATTACTGTCTCTTCAATTTTATTATTCTTTTCAGTTAATTCAACTGTTTCAGTTAATATCTTTTGCTAACAGAATAACGTTTACTTTTTGACATTTGTACATGCCAACTTAACACTCGGAAGGTTTGGGTGAATTAATATACCGTAACCAACCGAAGTAAAAGTTTCCTTATTTAATTTGAACACGAAAAAAGCGAATTAGTGCATTCGCAAAGTTTGTTTTCGGAGTTGCTAAGTGTATGCAGATTAGAAGTTATGCAAATGGCAACCGTATTCCGCACCAGAGAACGCGATAAGAGCAGGCTGTTACGATGATAGATGACGTGGTGGAACTGGATAACTGGTATCAAAGTCAGTGTGGGCCATTTAAATAACACCTGTCGTCCACTTCAAAACTGTCCACTGATAACTACCCCTTGCGTATCTTGTCTATCTTGCAACCTTACCTGAAAAAGAAAATTGGAATCAGTATATCTACTTTGTATATTCACGTCAATGATGAGAATAAGTTGCAAAGAACTGTTTCTGTTTTTTGGTGGCATATACAAAAGATTCAATTTGCAATAGTATTAGAAACAGGACTGATTAAAATACAGGCAGAAACACATGACCCTTTTTAAATGTACAAAAGTTATTTTTCGTCTTGTAGTAATATATTAAAGTGCATTAAAGACACTCTTTTCTTTTCTAAATAATTTTTAATGAAAAAAAATAATTTTCTACAAAACGTTAATGGAATGTATTGCAAACATTTAAATTGAGAAGATCCTAAACAGGAGATATTGCTCAAAAATTATTAGCGAATAAATCTACTAATCTGGTGTAAATCACTGTGTAATCTAAATGCACTTCTTCCAAATTATGAAAAATTTAATATTTCGTGGCTTAACGGTAAAAAGGTGTCCACACTTGAACTCAATTTCTGTTGGTCTATATTCAGCTGAATAATTTAAATTCAACAACATGTAATGTTATGTTGTTGCAAGTTCAGTTTAATATCTTTGGAATAATTTATGACGATCGATTACACTACCTGTTTTGCATTAAATAATACAAAGCTTACATATCTTTTAAACAAACGCCAATTGTTAAGGATTTATCTTATGGTGAAACTTCTTAGATGGTCTCTTTCAAACCAATATTTATGGTATAATATTAACTTTTATGATTATCTAAAAAATTGTAACATTTATATTATTCTTTCAGAAAAACATATACAACACTTTTCATGGAAGAAAACTTAATTTATTATTAACAAAATGGACATAAGATTTAAAAGACAATATCTGTCTCATTGTCAGTTTATCGTTTTAATTTTCCAAATTTCAAATTGAATAACTATTTTAGTTAATTAGGGTTTTCAGTAAAGAGACACTTGTATAAGATAGCAAGTTACTCCAGGTATAAAATAAAATCTTCTTACACAACGAATAGAATAATAACGTGTCACATTATACATCAGACGTTTAAAATAAAACACTTTTTTTTTTTTTTAATCAGTTATCCGTAAATGTGTCATTCTCTAGATATATGATGATGAATTACCATGATTCAACGCGTATTTATTGTAGTCATGTAAAATTTTCAGCGTGACAGAATACGTTTTCTCTTTCACCAAAAATTTTGAGTAGAATTCCTAACACTTATAGATATTATAAAAAACAAAAATAAGTGAGCTCGGAGGATGTCTGAATGATAACACTTCTCAATGATAACAATTCTTTCATTAAAAAACTCAAAAAAACGTATCACAACTTCATAGGTTTGCAAAAAAAAGCAAAAATAAACAATTCGAAGGAACCGCTACTTGATCTAACCAATAATTTGTTGAAATACGTGAAAAAAGTCGGCATCATTTTTTTCCCAGAAATTCCTGCGCACGTGTTTTTATAGAAAAAAAAATCATCAATATCTACATATTCGCAAAATCCAGTAGTTGTCACATTTGTCATGACACGGCTAATGAAAATTGGATTACATTAAGAATTGTGAAAATAGAGTTCCTGGTTGTTTTCCACTGCTGTCAATGTAAAAATTTGTTCTCTTAATTATCTCTTGACTTTATTACATCACCCGGTATAAAAGACATGTTGCATTATGGCTTAAAAATAATGTGATCTTCATGTTTATTTTTCGAAATAACGTTTATAATCCTTTATTGGGCTAACCTGACGATCATAATCATGGGCATCGAATCTCAAAAACAAATTTATTCAATGGTTCCTAAGATCCACTGGTGTTAATTAATTTCAGACAAACTGACACACAGAATGGTGAATATTAGCGACCTACTTATTCTACTACATCAGATCAGAGGTCGAGAAAACATAAAAACTCGCTATGATTAATTTAGTCGATTAAACTACTTCCCTTTACTTTAGACGAGGGAAGTAAAAAATGAAATTACTCTTTTTACTAAAAAACTCCGTTGGCAAATTCTTTCATTTTCGCTTTTCTCATGTACATCTTATGTCTATCGTTCTTACACAGCACTGCAATTTTTCAAGTTATTAAAATGTAAGTGAAAATCGATTTCATTTTAAAACTGAACATTCGCTTTTATAAATTCATAGCAAAGTGCACCATTAAACTTGAAAGGCAGATAAGGGAAATCACATCTAAGTGACTACAGAAATTTTACAAATTAAATTAGGAGAATTTGGAACATTTCTCATTTACTAATAAGTAATAACACAGAGTAAAAATCAGAATTCAAGAGTGTTAATTACGAATTCAGAAAAGTGAACAGCATAATAAAGTCGTATTAAATTTGCAAATTGTATAAAGCATGGTCGTCAAATGTATCTACTCTTTTTATGGAGCACGATAAAAATAACTTGGCAGTGCGCCTTGTAATCATGAATGTAATATTTTTTAAATCCCTATTCCCGGTTAGGGAGACAGTCTGTCTTAACTTCCCGTCTCAATTGAGTAGATATTCATTGCAGCTTAGTCGCGCTGAGCCTCTCTTATCATGTTAATAAATAATTTAATAAAAAACTTTCTGAGGAAGGGCACAAGAGACCACTTAAAAAATTTGTGCTCAATTCAATTCGAAACATTTCTATGCAGAATTGGGGTTACGTTTTATTGGGGAATGCTAAATCAGACTTAGCCCGGTCTAATGCTGGGCATGACTCATAGCATCCTGCCATAATTGCGTACAATCCCGTCCTGATAATCTTCCGCTTACATTGCCGCCACCCCGTACTCATGAATTCAGACTAATGTAAGTTTTATGTTAATTATTCCCATGGTTAGATCGAGCTGCGTGGCACAGGCATTATGGATAATCCTGCGAGTGTATACGACATGCCTAATTTTTTATGAATTGCTTATAATCCAGAGGCGGACAGTTTGTTGAAACTGTTCTTATGAAAATAAACCAAGGCCGAACAAAGGCAATGTGTTTGTTTGATTTTAGCTTGAAGTGAAAAGATTCACATGATACAATGGCACATCCTGAATTGTCGCGTGGGTTTGCGACCGATGCAGTGACGTCGCTGAAAACGCCAGTTTGATTTGCTGACCGACATGTCACCCCTTTCGCGTAAATATTTCAATTAGATTAGTGCGATATGGTTGTTATCATGGTGCAGCCGATGATTGATGATGTACTAATCTGTCATGAAGCTGGACACTGCACGTTGTACAATTTATTGTCGGACAGGCCGCACACGAGGCCTTAGGGAGTTACACGCGGGGTTTGTGGGTTGCATTATGGATGCCGGAGAAATTACAGTGGCAGAAGCATATTCAATTCAATAATGTATGATTCCACTTGATTTCTGCATAATTCAATAAAATTTACTATCCGGAATACATCAATCAAGGGAGAAGGCCACTAATAACGTTCCTATTAATTAATTATTAAGCCTTTATGTATCTCGTAACATGACGGACTTAAAAGCACAACGCAAAGTCCAACTGTTACAAGAAAATAAAATACAACTAACTAAAATAAAATTAGCGAAGAAGTAAATATGTACACAAGTGTTTCAGGAAAAAACCCACATGTCAAGCGATAATTTCTCTAAATGTAAAATTTGGAAATGGAACTGGATTTGATTTAATGTTTTATATTATCGTATAAACAAAGCACTAACATCCGAGAGTGTTGTTTCAGCAACTTGAGTCATTTTTAAAGAAAATGTATTGAGTTTTTAAAACTTCATTTAATTTTGAACAGAAACTCTGAATACAAACGAACTGCTTCTTGTACTTAAGCATAATAGAAAACTTTTACTGAAAGGAAACATAATTATTATCAAAGGTTAAATAATGGTAATACAAGACAACAATTGCTTCAAATGCACAACGGTCTTTTGAAATTATATCCGATGAAATATCTAGTTTCGATGATTATTTCACAAGACCAAATTTCACACAAACTTAAGATAATTAAAGATCAGTAATACCACAAGACAGCTTCCTGGATATGTCAACACAGAGACAATAGATACGGACGAGAACTAAACATTTAAAGAACGAAAATGAATTACAATCATTATTTGAGGATACATCGCGATTAATGAATCACAAGTCTGTATCGATAATATCCACCAAAATATTTGCAAAGAAGACCGGTCTCATCAGAAATACATATTTCTGATGAGACCGGGCAATTTATATAAAACCCTCTCTCGATTTATTTAATAATGGATTCTTAATGAACAGAACAAAATATTTAAAAGCAAAAAAATCTAAATGCTGTTATACATACTTTCCCTCGATTAGCTTCCAATTTCAGTTTAATGACTAGTCTCGGTAAATGCATTTATTGGTGGTTTTTTAGCGTGGTAAATAAAATAGAAAGATAAAAATATTTACAAAACGAGAACAGGAATAGATCTACAAGCTAAAAAAGTTAGACTGAAAATTATATTGCAGTAATTGGTTCCTATAAATCTATCTTGTTTAGCGATAAGGATATGTGTAGGCATGTAGCAATAGCTTTCAAGAGATGTGTCTAATTTGTTTCTAATGATATTATGATTACCGAAAAAATCTAACTCATTTAGAATCACGTCCTATAAACTGGATATGATTAGAGTGAGAATGGCACATGTATAGATTCCAACACGTCTTATTTTTATGCGACACATATCTACCATCCCATTCCACTTTACATAGAGTCAAGATTAGTATCCGAAAAATATCTATGAGATAGATCATGTGTTTGTCCTGTACTCCACTATAAAGTCTGAAGCTCAAGACAATTACCAAGCCGAGGTACAATTATTGTCTCGTTCCATTTCTACCTTTTTGGAATTTGTGAAAACAAGTTAAAATTAATATACTTTGAACGATTAAATTAATTAATACAACATTTCTACACATGCTTGGGTAGTTTATAAAAATTATAAGTAGTATAGTGAAGCACAAATTTGCTAAATTGTAATTGTGGAAAGCATTCTTTACGTTCACGAAAACAAAAGGCCACAGCGACTTTAACTTTACTACAACTTTTAACTACATTGAGCATGGTGTACCTTGGAATACTTTCTTCAAAAATATGATAATGTGCCGACTTCTAACAAAAAAATGGTGCTGATATAATATATGTTAGTCTGTGCTTAGTAATTCAGATTCATTTAATCGTTTATTAAAGCGATGTTAATAATCACGAATGTTTATATATTTATTTATGCCCTAAAAGTAACAACTTTTAAGTTTACACTTTCTTTATTCTTTTACTTGGTCTGAGTTTTTTAACCAGTCTACTTCTTACTACAAATATGATATAATATGAAACAAAATTATATCTTGTACCATGAGACGTTAGCTCATGGTAGAAGACCCTACACGTCTTGGTTAAACATAAATGTTCATTTTTTCTATCTTATTATCGCAAGTAATCAGTGGAGTACAACTTCTGCAGTCATAACTTACCATACATTTTTATGATTGTTACATATTTTGTAGATATTTCACAAACAACCTATTAGAAAAATTATTTTTATTTCTGACGCTGTCTGCCATAAAACCGGGAATTGTTTCAAGGTGCGAGACGATCTTGGATCATGAAACACTTTTTCTTGAAATTTCAAACTTAATTTTAAAACAATAGTCAAAAGCAAGAATAGCCAACGGCAAGATCATGAATAGTTTTTACATGCGAAAAAAAAAGGATATTTGAATAAGTATAATTAACATTTTCATTTAATTTATAACTTGGTTTTTATAAAGAAAAAGAAAAATTTTGTTTTCACAAAGGAAAATTTCAAAAAAAGGTTGAACATCCACTTTGGTAGAAGTAAATACTGTAAGTCCACTAGAAATAACAGAAAATTTGAAGGAACAACTACTAAAATTCTAATGACTCAAGATATAAAGAAAGTCATCTAAAGTGCAACATTCTTCTAATGTAATTTTTGAAACACAATCACCAAAAAAGAAGTAAAAGAAAAGCAACTTAAAGACAATGAAGAACACTTATTTACCATTAATTTTTCCGTAGCATCACTCGTTAGCAAATCACACCAAATGTCAAGATACATACTTCCTCGACTGAAAATTTTATTAAATTTTTTAACCTAAAATTGTCCTAACGAATGATGCTACGGAAAAATTCATAGCAAATAATAAGTATTCTTCGTTGTCTTTAAATCTCTATCCTTATACTTTTTATATACACATGAGTACAAACAACTAACGTGCATTCAAAAAAAATCTGGGCTGAATTGGCCATGTTTAAAATTAATAACAGTGTAGGAAAATAATGGTGGTGGTGGTATGTGTCATCTGTCACTTGTTATCCATATTTTGATGGATTTTATGCGGTTTGGTTTTTCTCGTATTTGAGAGTTTTCCACAAGATTCTTCAGTTTTTAGGCTTACAAAATCAGTTCTTATCAGAACTTTACAATCTGTAGTGCGTCTTACGTGCTTTCGTATTTTTTGAAAACTGACTGGATATTGCCCGTTTCATATTGTTTGGATTGGATTGACGTATTGCATATTCTGAAAATGATATTTTCACAGCAACAGAAAATTTCTAGGGTAGAACCATACCTCCGAAATGGTAGAAAAATTAAAGGAGTCTGAGAATACTCTATCAGCGCCTGCATTGAAGAGTTTCTTATTGAATTTTCTGAAATGTTTTTGGAGTACGAAAAGTTTCGACAAACTTTTGATTTGTTAGTAATTTTCGCGAAACTGAAAGTGTTACCCGAAAAAAAGGAAGTTGTAGACCAAAAAAAAGAACCCCTGAAGTTGATTTATCTGTTGGAACTTGTGACAATAATGAAAAGAGACCTTCATTTATTTCCATATCGTCTAACTTCTGCTCAAGAATTGCATGAAAATGATTTTCCTAAACGAACAAAATTTTGTCAATAGTTTTTGGGAACTTGTGGAATTCCTTCAAAACGACACCAGCACCTCGGCTTCCTGTATTGTTACATATTTCCCTGCTAGTTCTTGCACAGTTACGTTAACTTTAGGAAATCATCAATTACTCATATTGTAATACAAGAACAACACATACAAAAAAGATAACAACAAAATTTGTTTTTACTTGAAAATTGAGATTATATAACCCCCTTGTTAAATTGACGTTTGACAAATTATCTCAGTACTGTCAATGGTACACTGTAAAAATGTAAAATTCCATAGCCAATTCAGCCCAGGTTTTTTTTAACGCACGATGTAATAGAACACAAACTTGTCATCAAAAAAAAAAAAAAAATCATTAGCGTGAAAGGCTCCCAGTAACTGGACTAATTAGCTAATTCACAGGCTGCCACAGAATCAAATTAATTATCAGACTTTAAAAAAAAGCAATAAAAAAAATAATACTGATAAAGATTACCTTAAAGTAAATGAAATAAATATAACTATGTTTATGACGATACATCGTTCTAAATTAACTTCTACTGCTATTTCTGTATGCCCCTTATTCTGTTTTTTTTTTCTTTTTGCGCCGCATGCATTTATTTATTTATGTATTTATATGTGTAATGGGATCAGCAATGTAATAATTTCGATGGTGAATATAATAAATAGAAAAATAATAGGTTCAACTAAACAGCAATGGCTTGCCAAAGTGCCACGCGATCCGCACGCGACTAAATTGATCCTTTGCAGTTCACAACAGAGACTTTGTTAAATATACGCATTATTGCTGTCCACGGAGGACTTGCCTTCCGTTGAACAATGAATACCATTGTGAACCCCCATCAGTACGAACAAATGCCGTATTTGTCTTTTTTGTGACATCGATAAGGTTAAGGATGCGAACCTCCAGGGAGACGATCTCAATTTGGACTCCCCCTGGATCAGTGATAGTTTTGAAATTGCCGGATAATTAATATGTGAGTTCGTTATTGTGCTGCCGAGCAATAATCGCCGGAAATGAGCGGAAGCTTCCGGAGATGGATCCCTTATGGTAATCTGCTCACATAGCGGCTGTATTTCATGGACATCGAGGATTGGGAGGACGTATATCTAATGAAGACTGTCGCCGGATCGGGATTTTCAAAGCTAAACGTGTTAAGATGTGTGTTCTGTGCGATAGCGGGATTACCGCGGAGCAGGCGATTTGCATTCATGAGACGATACAAGATTGCCGCGAGAACAAATATTGGACTTCCGACTTCTAAACACTTCGGAAATAACGACGAAAATATGTCATTGTTTCCAAGTTTTTAAACAGAACTCATTTCGAACCGTATCGTGTTGCAAGAAGACCATGCAAATTTCGCCCAATTTATTCAGAAGTAAATCCATTGGAGTTTCACGTTCAACTTTTCATAACAACCAACGGAGATTCAACCATGTTGATAGTTGATAGTCCAGTGACAGTTTAAGCAGATATCGGAATATTTTAGTAATACGAAGTAATATATTTCCAAGGGTACCGTGCGACGTCAGCACGAAAAATATTACCTTATCGTGTCATTGGAATATTGAAAACGGCCAACATTATTAGAACACATCTGTCAACAAGATTGAGATATATTCGGTTTTGGGGTGGTATTGGTACCGCAGCCAGAAACGATATTATGCAGCCGCGCTGCTGACTCTGCTACATGTGTTGCAATTTCATTATACTTCCTCTGCTGTGTGGACCAAATTCGCACCAAATAACACTTGGCTGATGCACTTTCGGCCTAATTTTATGGTAATTAAATCAGCTGCATCACCCTCTTGAGACACATCTTAATTGCACGCACAATTCTTGGGGGATGTTTAATTCTGTCGTTAAGTGCGGACTTTGTCGGAATATAAAGCACCGTCCAGTGCCCCCCGATTTGGGGCTGATTCAGCACGTCGAAATTTGGCAGTAATCGGCTTTGAATATTTCCAGTCGCGCACGATATCACCCTGTGCGTGAACGAATGTGTATGATGTGGGGTTTTTTCAAATGGATTTAAATAATCCGACAAAATAATGTTTGCAAGTTAAGAAAGAAGATTATGTGTATAACTTGCACACACTTGACATGAACGATTTTCGCTCACACGGGAGAGCATAAAACCTACCAGAACATCAGAAAAACATAATAATAAAAAAAAATCTCTTTCTTGGGTTGTATCAACTTTGCTGCTGGCAGATGACAAGTTTCGAATCTTTTGAAGTTCGTAATACTTTCCTGAAGGCGATATTTGCACAGTTCGGGGTCCTACACCCCATCTTAACCGCGGGCTTTCTTTCCCAATCAAATATTGCTAGCGTTTCGTCGAATGTACGAGCCGTATACTATCCTTGTTTCTTCTGTTTTTCCGGTCGCACACGGAGAATATTAAAGGGAAGGACACCATCAGGGCGACGTCGCCGGGCTTTTTCTTACCATAGTTAAACACAATAGGGTCGTAATAAACACCCCCTAAAGAGTACGCTTATGCCCTTGATTACCGCCGAAAGCCCTCGGTGAAAAAACACGAATTTTGCCTCAAAATAATGCGGTATCCCCCCGAGGTAAAAGCAGATTTAATCCTGACAAGCATCGCTCTAGTTTGTAATATCAAACAATTGCCGTCCAAACAAACGACATAAATCAAGTCTTATTCTTAGTTGGCACCACGGTTATTATTAGCNNTTTTAACACAAATTAAATCGTTTAAAATTTCAGCATATTTTGCATATTTTTGAAAGATTTTAAAATATCAGAAACATTAACTAATGAGTTGTCTGCTTTCCGCGTAGCAGGAAATCAGAGTGATCCTTTTATTATTTAAATTCATTTCAGAAAATGTAATTTTAGGAAAAATATTTCTCTCAAATATTGATTTCAATCATTTTGCACAGTATGACTGGGTCGTATAATCGTTTCATATTTTATCAGTAGTTCCCACTTCTACAGTCAAGTTGTCCCTATTGAACCATTTTTTAGAAAATATGCTCTAGCATTAAAAAGAACAAACCGAATAGATATTAATTAAGTCTGTCTGCATA
>QDEB01049312.1:0-25006 GCA_004193795.1 Asbolus verrucosus | reverse complement strand
TATTTCAGATTCAAATGCCTAATCTCAAACGTAAATACTGCAAAAAGATATTACGTAGAAACGCTGAGAGATAAATTAATTTCGTTATTAACAAAACAAAGTTATGACCAGGCGTTATAGAGCTCTCCATGCAATTATGTATGATTCAGACTGTTCCTCTTCCACGAAAAAGTGATGCTTTTCTTTGAGATAGCACGGAAGCTTTTTGGACGGGGAGATACAAACTTCATTAATTCCATAACAAATTTAGATGCTAGCTGTTTCTTGATTAATTCAATTAAGTTTTTTGCTCAGGATTTTCCTGATCAAACAAATTATTGATTAAACTGATTAAGGAGGAGTGTTTACTGCACTTGACAGACTTGACTTTCTCTTTCATTAATATTGTAATTATTGTTTTACATCTACATTTCGTACAGCTTTAAGCTTATCTCCAGAGCTTTAGCGAATGTTCGAGATTATTACTTCCCCTTTGTAGAAAATGTTTTTTATATGTTCCAAAATTATAATAAATTCAAACAGACATTTCAATATATACGCATTAGGCTAGAAGACAATATGACAAAAGTTTGTTCCATACTTCCGTGACGACGGGGGTGACGGTGAAATTGTTTTTTATTGGCAGATATTGTTTCTTCCATTTCCTATAAATAATTTAAGATATTGGGTAAATATAAAATTTATATAATACAGATACATTACTGGAAAAGTTAGTCTTTGTTTACATTTTCCACAAACAAAAACAATTTTAGGAAACTCAATATCGAGATATAAACATTCTGTCGAGATATTTCATATTTTCATTAAAACGTAGAGATCAATTGGTTCCTCTCACAGAATTTAGCGAAAGGTCGATCTATATCTGTTAATGGCCATTATAATAAGAGAGGTATTTAAAAGCTATTTTAGTGCTGATTCATTGCTATTATAATTTTAATTAATTAATACTTTCAAGGTTTACTGTTGTTTTTGGCAGTGAAAAACACAGCATAAAAAAGTATTTAATTGACAAAAAAAAAGTAGAGAAATAGGAATGAATGTTTACCAGCGCGGCAGGGGAGTGACAAGCTGAAAACAGATAAAGATGGAACAAATTCACGGGCGTCCCTAAAGCATGTAATTAGACTATCCAGGATAAACAGGTTTCAATTAAGCATAGGAAGCAATTTATCAGTTTATTGTAATTATAATTGTACAGTAGTAAAAGTTAACGCCGGATGTTATAACCATTTGGAGTGGCGCTACTGGTTTTTAACGACTGTTAATCAAATATTGTTTCGTAGCCAAACATCTTATTCCGTAGAAACGTGCATGTATTGGAATATAAAAAGTTTACTGTATGAAACAGTTGGGAGTTTTATATTACTTTTAAGCAGATACAAGAGGAGCTCGAGTAAAGTCGGAGATTGCCATCGTTTAGAAATCTAGATTACCATCGTTAATGTATATTTAATTAAATGAGTTATTTGAAGTTAATAACTATATTTCAGTTAAGTCATTTATCTTGACGTATCATTATGGCAATTACGTGAATAGCATTGCTTTACTGCATTTGCAATAATTACAAGCAACATTTTCACATTTTCAGCTATTGTTGCAACCAAATTTTCATGGAAATTCTATGCTGCGAGTTGCGCATAAGGTATTCACAATAATTGTTTAGGACACCCATCAAGTTCGTGTGTTATGTAAAAGTCGAATTCTTTTAATATATGAGTCAATAAAATGAAATACAGCGTCCATAAAAAAATAATCAATATATTATAACGAAAATAATTTATATTTTGCTGTTACATGAGCGTTATTACTGATATGCTAATGTTCAATTCGTGGGTCGATTGATTTGAAACAATATCTGACAAAATTCACCATCAAATTTGTAAATCGTTCCCTTGATAATTAATTGGGTTTTGAATTTTGATTCATGGTAGTGAGAAATTTACATGTTTTTTGGTTGAAAGGACATAAATTATTCATATTATTAATGAAATTACCTACAACATTAAGTTAAATCTTTCAATCTGAATAAAAAAAATATGATAAAATATCTTATAAAACGAAATTAAATTAGGCAGCCAATTATACTTGCAAAAAGCAGGTTATATATTTTATTGGAATTATTTTATTTCCATATCTTGTGCATAGGTAAAGGTAACATATAGTAATGAGGCATTAACATGCTTCTCTCCGTTAGAAAATAAATTGAATTAAAAGTTTCACAAAAGAAAAAACTGTTTTCTTAATTAATATTCTTTGGTTGGCATTTTAGTCGAGTCCACCGAAAATATAAATTCATTTAATTAAGTACTTGGAGTTAGAAAGACAATTTCCAAATTGAATTTAAAAATTGAAGAGAATTTAAATTTAACGCCGCATCTAAATTGTTTAGTCAACATTTCGATTTTGTTCTAATTTAAATTTAGCGTGGTTGTCGTCTCTTATTTTTATTTCTGTTTGATGTTTCAGAACTGTTACTTCCACAGAAAATTGTTCTGCAAATTTCTTAACATGGATTAAGTCATTTTAGCTTTAACAAAATATGTGAATCTGTTCCGTTTCATTTCGAATTAATACTAAGTCTTTGGTACTATATTCCATAAATATTACGAAAACATAGAAGATATAGATATCGGCTGATTATTTGATTATTGCTGTTAATGACATTATTTTTAAAAAATATTTTCGTTGGATTCGTCATTTTTACGGATTAACTAGAAACATAGATTATTTCAAGAAATGAAAGATAAAGAACAGATGCAATAAATAAGTTGGCACAAGAATAAATGAAAAGGCTCTAAAGAGTGCTATATAAACCAAAAATAATTCATTTACTACATTAAAATGGCTCTCTACTGAATATTTCAGTAAAAACAATAATTTATTTTCCCTTATTTGATATCAACCTATCGAGCCACATACAGAATTTATAAAAATACATTTTCCTGGTAGAATCCAATGAACGAAATGCTGCCCAGTTTTCTCTGAAAGGTAAATTCAGTTCGTTCATGAAACTGTAAAAAGGTTCATTCAAAAAAGATATTTACATGAATTTTATGTGGAATATTACAACTTAAATCATAATAAGAGTTTTATAGTGTAAGATAAAGCGTTTCATTTCCTAAATAACAGAAGCACTCTTCTTCAAACGTGAGCGTTAATGTTTCTGACACTAACTTTTCATAACTTCCTATTTAAATATACAACAAAACAAACAAAGGGGGGCGTTTTTTACACTCCAATAAAAACAGATTAAAGCCACTATAAATTAGTTAGGTAGACCACATTTTGTTATTAATACTGGAATTTTCTACTGCACAGCGACAATGTTGCTTTTAGGTCGCTCCCGTGATAATGGAGCTAATCAAAAATTAACATCTTCAATTTTGCCGTGTTCATTAATGTACTGTCGATAATGTACATCATATTGTGTTACAACAATATCGCTGTTAAAAAGCACATATCGATTGCAGCGAGGACCATCCCGTGTAAAAACGAATAAAATTGAAAAAAATCCGTTTTTTTTAAGGATGAAGATTCAAAATGGCATATCATAATGAGCCGCATTTGCATAAATTTATATTCTCCACACGATGAATTGAAATCTGATTGTTTAAAGCAGATTAGCTAATATTGACTGTGATGTGAACCCGATCCTAATATAAATCACGAGGGTTTGTCCGTTTGCATCTTTATTGACTCAAGAGAGAATGTCGCAAAGGCCCTGATCCAAATTCGGTCAAATTTATCTATTTAATCTGGCCAAGATGCGTTAGGTACTCCAAGTTTTCGAACTTTCCCACCCAGAATCGGCGACCAAGTTAATTACCGACATTTATAATACGCGCGTAATTAAGTGGGCCAGTAATTAATTATTTTTCTCGCCACATTCCTCACAGAAAAACTGGCGAAACATTTAAAAACATTTTAACTTTAACACCTCGTCGGAAGCAATAACAGAGTCGTAACAAGGGGTGAATTATCTTTATTTTTAGTTTAGTGGGTCGTTACGTGTTTACTTTAATGAAACTAAAGATTACAAATATAAAATAAATGCTGGCATGTCACTGGGTTTTATTAGCCGAGTTCGCATCCTTCATTTCGGCGGAGAAATAAACCGAAAGTAATTTTTGGAATGACTATCTTGCGGTGCAGAAATATCAGAAAAGTTTTGTATTAGTTGGAGGAACTGTCGTGAACTGCCTCGGCCAAATAATATATTCAACTTTTCAGAAACACTTGTGTTTATTACATTTTTATTTACTCCCATCTCCCCGAATAATGATCGAACCGCTTTCAGTCCTAGTTTTAATTACCGGATAAAGCTCATTAATCCCGGAGAGAATCGAAAGCGCATTCGGTTTGAATATTTCATGCTGTCATCGTACTCCCCGATCCAGTTTTGAAGTTGAATAAAAGTATGGGTCGAATAATAATTAAGCTTTCTACATTTTAGCAGTAAGCTACTTAGTGCGTGTTTCATGGATTTTAGGAGCACCGACTGAAATGGGGTTAGTTCAATCGATCAGACTTGGTTCAAAAGAAACACTGCCGACCGAAAAAGGCACAAGGACGAAGTTGGAACGAAAATTCAGCTTATGACCGGCACAGCTCCAGTAACAAAATTTAAACAATGTCCGCTTCAGGTGTAATCAAATTAGAATTTAAATTTAATTTCTTTTGTGTTTTCAGTCTTGTGATGTTGCCTCTTTCGGCGCGCTTTTAAAGGGACGAACGCAAATAATCAATCATCATCGGCGGATTTCGTTTTAGATTTTTGGACGAAGTTTGCGAGCGTAAAAACAGGCAATTATGAGTGTAATAATTTCAGGCGAGGTCAGAGGTTTAATAGAATATTTGTATGAAGACAAAGCTTTGCTAATGACGATCTGTTCCTTTGAAAGGTTTCGTCAAAGCTCATTAGAGTTTATTAAAGTTGTTAATTACCATATCATCAGCTTCATCTTTTAATAAGCTACAAATCACCGTTCTAATAAATATGCAAATTGGATGGAATCGTACGAAATAAAATTTTAGTGTAATTTGGCAGAATTTCATAGTGGAAGCAAAAGTAGCGCTTGGGTTACTTTAAAGTTTTAATTAGCGTTTAGTTTCGTCCTCATTAGGATTTCCGCCGAATATGAAAGAAGGATTTACGTTTCGCGGCACATCTTTGCGTCTTTGATGCGAGATGTATCTCGCACGAGAAAGGGGATTTTCGACATAAAGCAACAAATCAAACATCAATTTGTAAACCGAAATTTAATAATCCCGAGCAGCAGAAATTGAGGACCAATTTCCCCTACCTTTTGTCCCGTTTCCTTTTCTTTTATGTTGGTGTTTCTTCTCCCGGGTGGTGGACGACGTTGATGCATCACTACAGCGTCTCCGGACCTTCGTGCGTTTTTTCCTTTCCAATTTTTCGATAATTGCCTCGCTGTTTTTGCGACTTTTATTATCACTGCTGGGGGTCACGGGCTCCTGCACTATGTAATTACGGTTATCGTCATGTTTTTTGTTCACTTCCTTATTTAGCGTTTTTTCGAACGGAAATATATCACTCCGCGAATTAAACAGGCCGGCCGTGAAGCCTCTGTTCCCTTTTTTCCTCGCCTCTCCATCCTCTCGAAATCTGTAAAGGATTTGGACGCATTGTCAACTTTTTCGAAAGATATTAACGAAATTAATGCTCAAACAGTTAATAATAATTTCGCCTCGAGTTCGCTTCTTCCAAAACCACGAGCAAACTTCAAAGTCCTGCACCGAAGCCAGAATTTTAAATTAAAATGTTATTAAAATATTCTCACTTCAAGGAACAGTATCAAAGCGTTCTGGGGCCAAACTTTATACCAAGATTTTATTAATACCTGTCACGGAATGGCTATAATCAAGTATTTGAATATTTACAATTGTAATCTTGCAAGCTCCAAAGATAAAAGGCGAATTTATGAAATCGTTTAATTAACTCTCGGATGTAAGCAATTACGAATATTTCAGATCATAAACGTCAAAAATGAAGCGAAAGACTGCGCAAAGGGAGTTAATTGCGCTGAAATATTGAAAAATGTCCGTAATTAGAAAAAATCATGGACAATCGAATTTTCAGAAACACAGGCAAAACTTGAAAAAGTTATTATACATGTGCCAGTGACAGTCTATAATACAGACATAATCACAAGAAATTTTGCAGCGGCTGATCGCGAACTTTTCAATATTAATTTTCCAAATGTGTCCTATATTTTCGAAGTTGGTTTTATAACTGAAATTAACTGAAAAGTTTATAGCGAATTTAAATTTTTGTCATAAAAACTTGCTAGAATTTTTTCCTTAAATTGACTTTCGAAACTTCAGCATGTAGAACAGCAAAATAGAAGAAAAGTAAATACAACTTTTACAATTAAACAGCTATAAACTCTTGAAAAATGTCGAAGACTACACATCTACATCCTTAACTAAGTTTTAATTCAACCGACAAAACTACAAAATCAGTTCTGAGTGCAAAAGAATCTATAAGATGTTTTAAGAAATGTTTAAAGCATTTTTAGAAACTGTTCACGTATCAAAAGTGATTGTTTCAATATAAAAAGAGAAGAAAGATCGAAAAGTACAAATAAACATTTATGAATGATTTTAAGAGTTATAAATTATACAGACTTGCACTCAGGTTTACGCAATAAACTGTTTTTATAGAACTCAAATGAAGTTTATAATCAACCCCCGAAATATGTAGAAACCATATTCAATCCTATCAGAGCTCAATGGAAAAAAAAACATTTAACGAAATGAAAATAAAATAAAAGAAAGAAAAATGGCAAAAGGGAATGAATAGACAGGAACAAAATATTAACAAAGAAAGGTGTCGAGCATTTTAAATGGAAACGTAGACGAAGATGAGCGCCACATACGTGTAAGAGGATTGCAAAAAATAAAAATAATGAACTAACAAAACAGCAAGAGAAAAAGTTAAAAGACCCTCCTGGAATTTATGCGGAACGGTCGTGAATAATGAAAATATGGGACACTCTGTATTTTTCACGGCTGTTACATAAAAATTCGATTTCTGCCACACAATAAATTATTGTTAGCGTTTCCATCTCGCTTCGGATTAACGTATTCCTTGTGGTATCCGTTTGATCAATGGTAGTGGAACTTTCATCCGAAACGTCAGTCAGATCAGCAATGAAATTGTTAAAGTTTACGAAACACAAATGAGAAGTTGGTAAGGGCTTTATTGCCCTTTGGGCTTGGTAATCGTCCATCAATTGTTGGCTCAAGACAATCAAACATTATGAAAACAAAACCCGCACTATAAACAGCGTCTCCCCAGCAATAACATTTATCAGGAATCTGGAAAAACGTTAACTCCATTACCTAGTTTTCCCAATTTTGTTTATGTTGTTGTGTATTCCTCTGGTGGAATCGCATCGATTTTCCGGTTGTTTCATCTCATACGGCGACGTTTCAGTTTTGAGATTTGTCGGATCGCTGACTTGTCTAACATGCAAACTGGTCCTTTCCGTATTTTCTATTGTGTCCTTCGTGCACGGACCCGCATTATTCTGGGCGTTGTTCGAGTTTTCTATTGACGCGTCGCGACGGCGACGGCGTCGGTGGCAGTTGTTAAAACTTTCTTCGCTAATTATTAACGTGCCGGCGCTGCTCGTTCTTGTTTTGTACCTGTTATGTTTGAAATGGTTTACTTCGATATTAGAGCCGTTATTGAGCGATAAAACATTCTCGGCCGTCGTGACGACAGCCCCGCTCTTTTCCGCCGGCTCCGCCGGATTGTCGTGGGGAACCATGAAGTTTTTGTAGCCGTCGGTCTCGGCCCGTTTTAAACTTTGCTCGCTGTATTTTAATTTTCTCCGGAAAAGATCGTCGCTTCGAGCCCGTCGATGGCGATGCAGAGAGTTTTTTTCTTTGTTTTCCGGGATATCAACAACTGATCCTATCGGGCGCAGAGGGTTCCGTTTCAAACTTTCGACCAAACGCGAATTTCCTGCAACGAAAATGTTCCTTATTGTTTGCTTCTGACAGATAGAGATCTACCTACATTTAGTGCAAGGTCGAATAAAGGGCCAACTCCAATTCCCACGCTGTGTACGCACTAACAGTGCAATATGCTCGTGCAGTACACAGTAAATTTGTCTTTGATAAACTAGTTTAAAACTAGCGTCAAAAAAAGGAAAGTGAGGTTTCAATAGCGGTGTGTAACAATCGGCAGCAGAATTAAAATTTGATCTGATTATGCGGAAAATATTTATTTTCCATCAATACGAACAAAATAATTGGATTTTTAGATTAAATATTGTTAAAATTCCAAATAAATCGCCACCATCCAGTTGGGAAAATTTGGTTTTGAGCACAATACGACCAGAATGGGTCTATTGACACACCTACTAGTTTAAACAATATTTTGTCACCGCTGTCGTATTTACAGTTGATACTGAACAGTGNNTTGCTACCGAAAAACGAAGCTAAAGTAATTTTATACCAGAAAAACAACGAAACAATTTTAGTGGCTATTAAACGAAACTGTGTGTATTGTTGTTTGTTACAACTTGTTTTAGATGTTTTCATTTAAAATAAAATAAATTTCATTTCGAGAAGTCGACTAGAAATAAACCTTTGTTAATTTATCTTCGGCGTAAACGAAATTTTTGAAATAACTTGTGTAAATACAGCTGACGTCAAATTACTTTTATTACATAATAGTCATTTAAAATATTCTGCAAGTATTTCAGTAATGTGGAGGATATCGATATCGATTTTTGTGTAAAAAGTGCACTATTATTTCATTTTTTCAATAGTGTTAGAAAAGGACATCTATAAACGTGGTGTAATAAGAGAACCTTGAATTGTGTTTTCTGTTTCGAAAGTCTAAAATAATTTGGATCGTACGTGCACTATTTGTTTGGGTATTTTTCCAACCAATTTACATAATCTTGGGTTTTAATTTGGACTGCGTAAATGAAAATTTGATGAGATTTTCTTTGGGAGCGGTTTACTAATACGTCGACTGGAATTCAATTTTTCCCAAGAAATTAAGTGCTCGATTGTTATTTACTGTTTCTGGAAGAAGTCATAAATATTCAGATAAGTTTTAAACCTCGAACAGAGAAAAACACAATTCTGCAGTAATCCCTTGTAAATTGTGTCGAAATTGGAGGTAACCCCGACTTGACGTTAATATCGTTTGTTATGAGTTAAAATTTGCGAGAAATGCCATTTACCTTTAAGCTCGAGGACGTCGCTTGTGGATTTCTGCAGATCGTGTAAGTTTCGGGTGTGTTTCACGCCTTCTACTTTAATTGGATTTTCATTGTAGCTCCTTGATTTTCTATTTTCGTTAGACACATCTGCTGTCTTCGTTAATATCGAACTATCTAATACCGCACTAGAACTCTTGGTTAATTTATTATTCGTCGATCTTTGCGTCTCTCTCGTTTTTATCGGATCCAATTTGTTTGCGGAGCAGTTTTTCCGTTCTAATGTGTCGCTTCTACATCTCTGTAAATGTCTGTCTGTTGGTTCTTTATATCCCCTCTTGATATTTGTGGTCGTTGTTTCTTTCAGATGTACATTCGAGCTGTGCCAACTTCTCCTTTGAGTAGCTCCAGTGTCTTTCGCCTCCACGACCAATTGTCCTTTCGAATCATAAAGTTGTATTATCGGTAAAGAGATGTGGGGTGAAGATTTCGACGTGGATAGCTGCCAGTTCCAATTCTTCGGCTTTTTTAATTGTAATTTAATTATCTCCTGGAAGTATCCTGCGGGAGTTGCTTCAATCAAACTCATTTTTAACGGACTGGAAATAGCGAGGAGAAAACAATTTTTAATTATAAAAGACAAGCTCGGAGTTGCGAAATGAATTGACTCGACAACACTCTCAGAAACGATCGTTAAGTAAATAGTGTCTGGGTAAAGCGTTTTACAGATTAGAAGTGACGGTTTTACTTCAGATAGTTTCGGAAAACCACAAATATTCCCGCTATACTTTTCAGATTGGAGTTTATCCAAATTTACGATAGATTCTTCCCCCAGACAAACAACTCAGAACGAGAACTGAAGGCTACGTTTTTTTATCTACAAGTGACAGATGTATTCTTGAATAGAAAATTTCATTAAAGTATACAGTTCCTACAGTATTTTTTATGTTTCAATAAAACATAAATTTTTCTATAAAACTTTCTGAATACTTTCCTTTGAGCAGGAAGAAAATAAGACCACTCCCTCATACTCGTAAAACATAACTTTAGTCGAAGTAATAATAATTATAATATTTTTGTGAGAGCATACTCTACATACACTGTTTTTAAAAATAAAGATGACGTTTAGAACCGTCGTCTAAAAAAGCAAAATCTTTCATCAACGCCGACAAATGCGTGTTTTTTGTTTTTTAAAATGCGTCTTAATTTTTAATTCAGTCCGCTTTCGTTGCAAAATAAGTAGGACCCTTAACTCACAGGACCTTAAAATCGGTAAACCTGCAAGAATTGATGTTTGTGAAATATTTTTTCGTTTCGCTTACGTGAAGACCTTCATTTGATATTTCATCTAAAAATAAAACGGAATAACAAAAGTTTTGTAAATCTGCATGTAGTGGTGTCGGCAACCTGCCAGTTTTTATTTCACGTGCAACTGAAGGTCAAATTGCGTGAGGCGGGTAAATCCACGCACTTTTCCATTGTGTAAACATGAGTTTGGCATTAATTTTCCGCCTGAAATAATTATTAATCTCAAGCAGTTGTTAAAGTCGCTTGGCAGAGACAACCGGAATGTCTGAATGGCCTATTCATTTCCACTCGAACGATAAAAAGCAACAAAAACCAGTGAAATATGCGTGAGAAGGTAATTAAAAAAATAAATTGGCAAAAATGTGAAATAATCCTGAGTGCCTGGCTAACTCGTTAATTATTTTAATTTATACCGCGCCATTATGGAGCTGCTTCAGCCGCAGTCCTGAGAAGGAATGTTTTCTTTGATGAAAGTCGAAAACTATGATCATACATGACGTTCATGCCGCATTTATCACGACCTCATCAACCATTGAGGAAATTAGGGACACTTTATCTTCGGTAATAATTTTAGCGTGCGCGGGGTTATGTCGAGAAATTTATGCATGACGTGGTACAAGTTGTGTACATCATAAGACGGAAGAACTTCATCAAAAGATTTAAAATAAGAGGTGGAAAAATCGTACTTTCAGAAATTTTCAGAAGCTCCTTTCAGGTATTTCGTTGGACGATTTACAATTCAAACATTTAAGTAAAAGGAGGTTTTTAAATAACATCTCTTAAATAAACAGTATTTTGAATTTTGTTATTTTTCAGAATTTTCAACGTTTACTACAAAACGAATAACATAACTGCTGAATTCTCGATGATGAATTATTCATAATGATTGCTAGAATATTTTATAAGCCTTTCGGAAGGGGTCAAATATTCCTTTTTTCGAAAAACGATTGATACAGGAGAAATATTTATTTGTTTTTTGTTTTTTTCATCTGGAAACATTATTTTACATATACTTTCTTAAACAAAACAATTTGAAAAAAGTTTGCAAAAACGTAAAGAAAATTCAAGCTTCACGAACACCAAAAAATAGCTAATTTATATTAAGGTGACGTTTAGTATATTTGATCTCTTGAACTAGATTTCATTGCACAGTTCCAAACAGACCCCAGTAGATCAATTTTATGTTGTTGGATAAGTTCCTTCATCATTCGTAATTCCAGATAAAATAATATAAAAGGTTTAAGTTTCAGCATTTCGTTTTAAAAGCAGAATTCATTATATTTTAGGGTATGATTTTCAAATTTTTACTGGAATTGGTGTCTTTAATATGCAATAACGTCGCCTTAACGACATTCATCAAATAATGTCGTAAGGAATTAAGACCCTCGTTACGGACCGGTCGTGAAACAAAAAACCGAATTTATTGCTGCAATAATTGAGAACAAGAGTCGGTAATAATTCTAGAGAACGATAGTTTCTTGTATTACCTTTTCAACATTTCAGTCATAAAAGGGTCTTAAAATACATCTGACGTGGGACCTGAAAAAGCCATAATCTAGCCTTGGACGTGGGTTAAATTTCTGAGTTCAAAAACAGTGTATTTGGTGTAATAAAAAGACAACAGTTCAGACTTCAGTCGGTGAAATTGAAAAGTTTATTAATTATTGTCATTTGATTTTGCAAAGTCATAATTCCAAAGCATCGCCTCTTCGCTATACTATAGGCGATGCTATACGAGGTGTGATCCTTAATTATTGTGCTTAAAGTAGGGATGAAAGAGTTGTTAAAATCACAAATCTTTTCTTGGAAGTGACGTCATGGATAATTTAAGAGAGTCAAAATTTGTTTCGTGCTAAAATTAACATAAATATGAAATTAACAAGTGTTTGTGAGACAAACTGTTTGCCAGTTTTTTTGCAATAATTAGCACAGCTGGCATTGTTTCAAAAATATAGGTTGTCATCAGGCGGCAAACGTGCTAGGTGGTAGTGGCTGGAAATCGGTTCTTAGTCATACGAAATCCCACTCGCTGGGTACTGATTTCAGAAAACATCATATTAAAGTAATCACAAAAGAAAACTCGTCAGATGCGAATAAAAACGTCACGGAGAAGCGAAATGAATGAAAGTTGAATGTTCAAGTTTCAGAAGTTGAGTTGAAGGAAACAAACAGAAATAAATCCGGAGGATAAGCAGAGGAGTGGATTTAAAAAGCGGCATTTTGCCGAAATCTGACCCAATTACTCGACAAAGTTCACAGAATAATTGCTGCATCAGTCCGTTTAAAATCACTATCGTTAAAATGCAAACTGAGATTACTGTTTTTAATTAAAATCTGCCGGCATCGTGTATGCAGGGATTAAATTTTTAACGAGTCTTTTATTATTAAAACAGAAATAATAGACGTTTGATACACCACAGTGTGGATCGCGAAAATCGGAAATCTGTGCCTCATAAGCCGGTGCGATTTAATTAGCTATTTAACAACAGAATGTAAATCAAGGGATTAATTCGACTCACTGTTGGTTTTTACTCTGAATTTTGTGCAGCATATCGGACAAAAACACTTTTCTTAACTCTCTGCTGGAGTATGAGGGAGGTTTATTGATTGTGACTGTAGCAACTTTATACATTAATCATGCATCGTTTCGATTCGTAAACAAAAACTTATTTTGAAAATCACGCCGTTTTCGCCATGTATACCTTCACTGTGACCACTCGACATAACTCCACACCGACACCCAATTGGAGCTTTTTCACTGATTCGAGTTTTAATTATTCGTGCGAGCTTCGTAGTAAGTCAGAGTTCAACTGAATTAATTTTGGCATGAAGTCAAACGACTTGTTAGTTGTGTTTAGCGAGCAAACGAACTTGTTGTGCAATACTGGGAGATGAAAGTGGTAGCGGACGTTATTTCCAGTCGTGCGGCATGTTAAAATTGCATCCATCGTCCGATCGGTTCTGAAAATAGATCTTGTTTGTATGTGCGTTTCTGTGACTTCAGGAGAATCTGAATAGTTATTGGCATCGAAAGGGAAACGTCACGTTACGCTTGCTGCCAATTGATATTTTCGGACGAAATCGATAAAAATATGTAAAAACTTATTTTTGATTTCGTCAAATTGACTTTCGTTTTGACTGACTTATCGCACTTTTGGATTTTTTTTAATTTCGTTTATGTAATAATTTACGTAACGTTATATATTTATCCAGAGGATATTTTCGTTTTCAAGGTTTTCGGCAGTCGTCCAAGTTTAAAATTTGTAACAATAACACAGTTTTTTTTCCTACAAATCGTTGACCCATATCAGATTAATGCAAAAAAGATGGTTCGGGGAAATAATAACGACTGAAATGTATGCCTTCCTGTTTTTAATTTTAAATGATTAACAGCCTTGGAAGATTGCATAGAAATGTTGACAGGTGATATTTTTTCAGCGCATCTGCATTTTTACCGACTGCTGAATCATTTATGTGTTTGCTCCCACAACATTCCTTCTGTTTTATCAACACTAATAAATACACATAGATAAAAATATTTCGACAGAAAAGCAGGAAGGTCTACCTATTATCACTCCTTCATTTTGGACATTGCGTGGCATTTCTTGTTTTCGCTGTTATCCATAATTATCGCTTCACACTTTTTTCTTTCTTCGTATGTATTGCACACTCTTAGAATTCATTGTTCTATTATTTTTAATTTTCTCGTTTATTTCTAGAGAATCAATCTTTCTGTTCAGAGAATTCTTTCCCAAGTTTTTAAAGTTTAAAATTATTTTCTCTATAAGGATATAATTTCTAATTTTTCGCTTTTCACTATTTTTTCTCTATCATGCGTCATTTTACTGAAAAATTTTCATTTCTTCGTGTGAAACTGCCTTGTATTTTCATATCCCTAACCTCTTCAATTCTGGTACTTTTTCTGCTTTTTTTTGGTAATTGCAATTCATTATTTAGTATTTTTGTAAAGTGGTTTTCCATTTTTCTGCTTTTTATTTCTACTTTTTTTTACAATATTTTGGTAATAATGTTTTCAACGACGTTCAGGTCCATTTCTTGATCTTCATTTTTCAGATATTCTGCATTCTTCTGTTCAAATTTTCTTTTTGGCTTTTTGATGCTCTGCTTGCATTAAACTTCAATGTCAGACAGCAGAGTTTTAAAAAATGGCGTAAATTTGTATTCAGTTTACTCGTTCTTTATTTGATTAATTCAGACTTCTAAACTTGGGAGACTGGTTTTAGTTTAACCGATTTACTAATTTAACTAATTAATCTAAAACACAAATATCTGCAACTCGGCTATACGTCAAGCTAATTTGAAAATTGCTGGATGTTTGGTGGTTACGTGTTGAAGTTTTAAGAGTGTGGTAGAATAAAGTGTGAAATAGTTACTAGGTACAACCCTGGCGGCGCCCGTTGTATCGACCGGAATCGCTCTGGAAACCCGGAATTTTGTCATAGTCGAATGTAACAATACATAAAAAATAAGTTGAAAAAACTTCCGATGGAACCTGTGAGGATCCGTTTTATATATTTATTTTTCGACAACGAATTTATGAAAAGTTTCCATAATAAATTTCGCGTGCCAAATAAAATCAGCGTTGCGTCATGTTGTGTCTTTTATTACATCTTTCAATTTTTTTTAAAATCCAGCCATGAATGAAATACCCCATTTATTTCCTTGCTAAAATTTAGATGCATCTATATTCAAATAGGCTATTTAAAAAGCAATAAAATCGAAGACGGTGTTGAAATTTCGATTACCCAGCAAATTGTTCGGAATAACCCGAATTGATACGAAATTTACGTGGAGACTATGAAAATGTTCCTCATGCCCCTCCATGATGTATTACTTAATGTCATTCGAAAATTTTCTTAGTTTAATCAATCATATTAAGCAAGTAAAGTGGTGTCATGTCAGGAGCATTATAAATGATCGTACTAAAATATGGAAAACACCGAATACCAATTCTTTAAAATTTTCAAATGTTGGCGAAACGACGGGTCTAACGTTTTACATTCATAAAAACAGATAATAAATGGCCTTGATTTCCATAATCATGAACAAGGGTAACGATACGAATGTTATTTTACGTCGCCGTTACACGTGTACTCTATTTATCTTGATTTAAGTCCATGCCAAGTGATTGTATTTTAAAAAACCCGACGTTTTCTTCCACGCTTCTGGGTTACGTAATAAATAAATGAAGTATATTTAACTTGGAAGTTTTTGAATAAAACCGTCAACGATTTGAAAATTTCTGTATCCGGAGGGTTTTTTTTATAGCGGTTGTGGGGTACTGTAAGCCAGACCCTGTGCGTTTCCCTCAAAGGCAATTCTTACTATCTAATTCAATTGCCATCGATGGCCTCTCGCTTTTACAATCTATAACTCCGCAGAGACACAAAAGTCTTAAGAATTGACGTTTGCGAGACCTACGTTTCTCTAATAAATAACAATGGAAGCAGAAAGTATAAATTTTATTTTCTACGAACATAGCAAAAAACGTATTAATCAATCGTCAAATGTTGAAACAATATTTACCAGTAATATCTTCTTTCAAATTTACCGCGCCCACTAATTTTGCTACCATTGTTTCTTAACTGAGACCAGGACTCAAATCCAATATTTATGCCAAAATATTTTCGTACATGATCACCAATCTACTAAAAAACAGAAAACTGAGCAACCAATAAGGTCTGAGAGTCAAGTAGTAGTTTAAATTGTGTACGGTATTTCCGTTTCTGGCTCACTTTTGCGCGGGAAAATCAAATTTGACCTTGGTGCATTGCGCATGTGCTGATTTCAAGGTTACGATGTCAGTCTCAGGGTCAGCGGTCAATATAAACAGATCAAACGTCAGGGTCAGTTAAAGGCTAAAAAGCCAAAGGTCAAGGACAAAAGTTTAAAGTACCCGAATGTAATTTGACATCTCCCACTTTTACTATATATATTAAAAAACCAGTTAAACATTTGTTTTTGGTTGTTTTGCAATAAGGATGAAAGTGTTAATGGCATTCTTCCTTGTAATACAAGTTGGGTAGAGTCTTAATGAAAAAGAAATTTCATCCTTCATCTACTAAATACCCTTTCATAACTATTTAATAATTTTTAAGTGCAAGAACAGAAATTACTCTTGTTAAAATTTGTCCTACATTCATGACTCATTTAATCAAGGACAGGGAAACTGAAATGAAATGAACAGTTTAAAGACTTTAAAGGACAGTGTGAACATTTTTCCGTCATGTGATTTAATTTTTCTTTTTATTTTCCACATCATTAACAATTTAATCAGCGTTTTATTATTTATTTTCAATTGTTGCTTCTATTCTATGCCTCAATTTTCAAAAGTATATGTTTCTTGAAAAGGGGACAATCAGATTGCAAAAAACTAAAGAAGTGGCCCTCTTGTCTTCATCTTTTGTGTCTAGCGTTCAAGAGTTACGATTGAAATATATTTCATATGATAGCATTCACTTTTATTAATAAATATATTACATTAAAATTCATTTAAAATGTTCTTCAAATATTGATTAAATTGATATAAGGGATATGAAGAACAAGGCAAGGTAGTTAAAATCGAAAAACTGATAAGCCTAGAAGAGAACGTACCAAAAAGAAAATTTTCCGTATAGGCCGAGACATTGAGTGGAGGTGAAAATAGCTGAAGGACAAAGCGAGAGCTACAAAATGGGACCAATAATGGTAAAATCCAGTGATTAGTTCCCTGTTTAGATACGAAAATTTGATTGGTGCCATTTTGGTGGATGCGCCTAAATGAAAAAGTTTCTCTTATAAAGTCAAGTAAACTGAATCGTGATGGAATGATCAAAAATCTGTAGAATGAACTGGAAAATTAAAAAATAGACCCAATAACGCACACATATTGATTAGAGAAAAAAAGAGATTCGTGCTACTTTGGTGCAGCAATTCGATTTATAAAAATATCTGCAGAATAAAGTGAAAACTACAATCTTATATTTTTAATGAATAATGATACAGTAGGAAAGTCGATTCTGTGTTTAAAAAAGAAACATTATGCTGCGCAATTTTGATATTTTTTTAACATTGTTTCAGGAGTACTACATGGAGGTAGTTCATAAACATTCTTTGTGCTTCTTGTTTTTTCCGGTTGGCAGGGTTCTGTTTCACCGAGAAAGACTTTCTAAACTTTAGAAAAAAGGGCGGTTCCGCAGCTGTATTTAGCATCCAAACTTTGCTCATTAGAATTAATGTTAGAGATAATTTCACTCTTGCGAATCCATTAGTAACTTCAGCTCTCAGTTAACTAGGATCCCGAATTTATCTATACAGTTTTTAAATCTGCTTTTATTGAGTTAGGTAAAGAGCTTAATTACACCGGGACTGTCTCTCCCCTTTTCAACTCGCATTATGCAATTACGAAAGGAAAATTAAGGAAAAAAAGAAGCATTAAAGATACATTTAATTATTTCACGTAATTCCGTAGCTGTGCGTTTTCAAAAAAAAAATTGTGATCACACTTTTAGATTTGAAGATCAAACGGACGCAGTGACGCATGTTTGAACATGTCACTTCAGACGAAGTTGGTTTCTTTCATCGGACTCTTCAGCTAAACCCAACTGAGCCCAACTTTTGTGTCATGATATTCGGATGCAGCTTTTCAGCTTTTCTCGAGGCTTTTCTTGATATTGATCTGCGTGCGTTATTGTGTACAGAACAGTAGTTCTCAAAGAATAATTTGTTATGCTTGAACTGATAGCCATAATCACATTGTTCCATCACACGAAACAAAAATTCAATACTCACATGGTCGTTTNNAACTATTACCTTTATGTAATCACATTCAGACAACCCAAAATACGTCTCAGCATTTTGGGTTGCCTAAATATTTGAATTGGAAAGACTGCGCATTCCGCAGTTTTTATTTTCTCGAGGATTTTTGTCTTAATTTCGCTTCTGCAAACAAATGTTTTCAATTTATCAAGTAAATGAAAGCTAATTTTCTCCGCCGTTAAACGCGTCAGAACCACTTAAAGGCGGCAAATTTCGGTAATTGCTCAGCGCAGAGTTTTCAAAAAGATATTCAAGCAGCTGCGAAGGCGCGTTCTCGGTATCGATTCCTTGACGACAATGGCATGCATTTTCGTTTTAGAGGTCGGAGGGTAAAAGTAAGATTGATTTCAATCACTTTTATTCTAACATGGTCAGTACAATATGCTTAGTCTAACATATTACTAATAATGCAGTAATTCATGTCAGTTATAATCAGACTGTTATAAAATTATGTTTAGGCACAGTCGTACATTGGCCTTACTAAATAGCATCCTAACTAACATAGCATCACAAATATGGTGACAAGAAACACTTAAAGATAAAGGAGGGTTGCAGCACCTTAAAATAAACGCACAATGTGTTATAATTGACCCTCCTTTCCCTCTATTATTTCGTAATGTTAACTGTATTATTATCGAGTCACATTAAATAAGAAAAATTATAAATGAAATATTTACAATGAACCTTACTCCTACACGCTCAGATCACTCGTTAGCTGGTATAATTTTATAATAAATGATATTTACAACAATATTTGAAACCAAAGAGAAAAGTATGCGAATTAATGTAATTGTTACTAAATTAAGTGTGATAAATGCGTCAATAGATTAATTAGGTACTTACAAGATTATGTGTTTTCGGCACTTGACATTTAACTACGGAAGCTCTAATATTTTGAAATATTTTAAAATATTTCGTTATTGGTCTTCATTGATGTTAATTGTCTATTTTTCAATTTCTTTGCGATTTATTCCTAATATCACAATGTGATGTTTTATATTGATAATTTCAAATAAGTTTAATACCTAATTAACACTACAAGGCTGGAATTAAATCAAGCTTTAATAAGAAACGAACAAACTCAGTGTTGAAATACAATAATTATTCATCGTCCTTTTTGCTGTCTGTACTTTCAACGTAGTATTTTCCGTTGTAGTAAGGAAGATACTGCAGAACTGTTTTCCATTCCGACATGTAAGTTAGAAGGATCAGCGATGTTATACTGTAAATGATGGCGCTGGGCACAAACTGCATCATGATTTTTATGTGCTTGGGGCCGATAATTCGGAGCATATGAGGAAATTCGACTATTGGTCTCTTGTCAGCGGACGCAGTTTTTGCTGGCGGTTGAACCGGTTTGGGTTTTCTGGATGGTTCAACGTTTTTTCGGGGAGCTTTTCTTGGATCCTCTTCCTCGCAGTGGTCCACCATTCTGACAATTTTTCTATTAATTAAATTTGACAGTTCAAAATAACGGCCTACTGTATTATTTTAGAAGTTTTTTGGGAAATAGTTTTCGGTCGCTACTGATATGTGTAATATGATCAATTATTTGACTGAAATTTGCTTTCTGTCATGCATTCACTGTTCGTAACTGTTAGGACCAAGTGACTAAATCTATTGTATTTGATGGTTGGTAGTTGAGGCATGCGTTGTCGGGTGTTAGTCATACCGACCCACACAGGCTTGGTAACATGACGGTCTTAAGTCCCTACCATTTGGTCGTACCAACTTTGAACAGTGAAAATGAAACGAGGACTACACCAAATTTATAAAGTGACATGGAACAGTGATGTTATTATTATTTCTTTTTTATTTTTGTTAAAGCTTTTGAAAAGCAACATTGCTAACAAACAAAAGCGTGACATAAATATGGGCGATGTAACACACAACTGCACTATCTACTTAATTTTTTTATTAGATTATTCAAAGGATCTCATTAGGTTTAACTGAGTCCACTCAACTTCATGAAAGGCTGTCATATAGAGAGCAGGCAATGAGCAGAAGCTAATGGAGCCTCATTTAAAACATAAAATTACGTAAATTTGTAAAATTAATCCGTATAAGACAAAATGAATTTTCAAAATTGAAGACGGTAACGTGTAAAAGTCAAGGTTTAATATTAGCACATTACAATCACTATAGACACCATTCATACAGTGTATTGTTGAATTTTTGATCAAAAATTGGTATTGATGTGTAAATTGAATTTGACTCCGTATATTTTCAAATCGCTTTTCATCAATATAGGGACAGCTAAACCAATTTGAAAATTCTTAGAATAACGCATGACAAAAAATTAACTAGAACTGCTGCTAGGAAACCTTAGAAACCTTTCTGTGGTTGTTATTACATTCTGGATTGAGTAACTTGTTATATGATTTCAATTTATAAATCTTTGGTTTATTCTTCGCTAGAATTATTTTTTAAGCACATTTCATACTCCCGGTTGCAAAAATTTTGATTTACATAAATGAATTTTAAATATTTTTGCAAAAGTTTATATTAAAGTGAACTAATATGTGACTAGCAGTAATAAATGTATTTTACTCTACAATTGTACATATTCGTATACAAAAATTAATCATTTTTACATTGTCTATAGGCAACCCAGAATACACATTTTATAATTAATTTGATATTCAACATAAACTTCTCCAATCAAATTGAAGTTGCTTTCTTGATTTATTAAAATCACTGCTTTCGGGTATGATTTCTGCTATTAACGTATTGAGAGCAAAAATGCGAAAAATTCTATTGTAAACAAAACTGACCCCAGAAAGGTATAGGTTTGTCATGATTTAATCCATTAACCTGGACATCACACAACATAAATTCACAGGAGAACCAATCAAATGAAAACTTGTTCATCGTCAGAATTTGACATGTAATTGTAGCCGTCAGCATCGTTAGAGTCGACGGTTTTCTTGACAGGTGTGACAGGATATCTAACAGGCCCCCTCCACTTCCTACTAAGCCCCAAACTTCGAGGTAGCGCTATAGGCGGTATAGTAGGTTTGTGCATTACATAATCATCTTTGTTATGATATTTAAGAAATTTACGATCCAACGATCTGGAGTTTGACAAATCGACGTGATTTTTGGGTATCATATCGACTATAACTGCTTTATCCACTTCATTGGAATAAATCTGATTGCACGACTTCGAGATGTTTTTATTCAAACCTGTAACAGGCGTATTGCTCTTTTTTGATCTGAAATTCACATTTTCAGGTTCAATTTCATAGCGGATATGTTTATGATATGGTACTTCTGCTGGGGTATTATTACTAGAACCGTATTTATGAAAATTAGAAATATCGAGACAGCTCTCAGTGACGTGCTTTTCTATAGGACTACCAACTTTGTCGTTATATAAAATTCTTTGTATGTTTGATGAGTTTGAATTGCTGTTGGGATATGACAGACGTTTTAACTTGTTCATTGTGTTTTCCAATCTCAACGTTTTTAAATGTGTTTCATTGATGTTTGATAAGTTTACTTTACTCTTTAATTGTTCTATTTCGCTCAGTCTCAAAGTTGATTGTGTGTGTATATTCCGTCTAGATGGCGCTATTCTTGATAGTACAAAATCGACTTTTAGTCCCGTGTTTGTTAACAAATTTAGCGCGTTCTTGTACTTCATCCCTAACAGACTTTGTCCATCAACAGCCACAACTTGATCTCCACTTAACACGTTTCCTGTCAAATGGGCAGGTCCCCCCAATATGACAGATTGAATGTAGACGTTGCCGTCTGAACCTTCTGTGATTTGCATTCCCAAACTACCCTTGTGGTCACGTTCCACGCATACCGTCGATAAAATTCGTTCTTCAGCAAATGACATATTGTTGAGCTTCTCCAAGAGAGTATCACTTAAACTTTCCTGGAAATCTGGTAAAAACTGAGTACCACCAGACTTGACTGAAGAATCTGTGAATACATAAAATCTTAACAAAAAGTATTAAATAAGGTATAAATAATACCTATAATATACGCTTCGTTGGATGGTAAACATTCTGTGATTGGAGATCGAGAAATCGAAGTGGAACTGCAGTGGAGGGAAACAGACTGCAACGACATCTCTTCCAAATACTCGTGACTCGCCGCATTTACCGCTTCCATAGATCTAGAGACTCTAGGTCCGAAATTGTTGAACATTCTCGTTCCCATTTTCACGCCCCTGCGTTTGTCAGGGTTTATGGTACCTAGACCTGCCAAATAACAACTGTCCAAAACTAAACCTGAACCTCTTTTTTCGGCGGGGTGTTCATTTTCTTTGTTCTGATAGTCTTCGTTGATGTCTTCGTCATTTATGTTGGCGAAATCGTGAATGCTTTTCGCTCTTCTGCATTTAGTTTCGTTTAACATTTTGTTGCTGCACTTGGACGAGGCACGAAATTCGATTTTAAATTCGGTCTCGGCGTTTACTGTTGCCTGATCTAGCGCCATGTAATTGGGATTTGTCAAGGCTTCCAATTTGCATAAAGAATTTGTTTCGTTTTTCATATCCTTTAGCGGGATGCCGAATTGTTGCGAGAGGCTTTGAAGAGAAGTGTATTCAGTTCGTAGGCGGAGGAAAAACTGATGATGCAAAGAAGCTAAACGGAAGGTGAAATAACTCCTACAAAATTAACATTTTAGGAATGATTGATGGTATATTTGCAAGATTACTTCTTATGATCCATCTTCAGTTTATATTTTTTTAGTTTGGATGAATGTAATATTTTGGAATGAGGAAGGATGCACAAATATTGTTTACTATAACATAGAGTCTGAATGCTTTTCCATTCAAACATCTCATAAAGTTGTGGTCCACAGTTACTTGTTGATCTGTCCCTTTCATAAAGATTGATCCCTTGGGAGCTAATATACAGCCAAACGTCTTTGTGGTTATTGTCTTTTAGCATCTGCAAAATCATTCTTCATGTTTGAATTTGACATTTAATTGTGTTACCCAAGTTGCCGTATAGAAGTGTCCGCCATAGTGTGGAAGACTTTGAGCAAGAATAATGAAATCTTGCTCAGACTTTTCGGTGCTCAACCCCCTCTTCGATATATGCGAATGAATCAGTTCCTGTCGTAAGCTGTACTGATCATCGATAGCACAAGACATGGTTTCGGGAACGTAATGCTCCATCAAAAAATAATCTCTCGCACCATGTTCCTGGAATAAAACAACAAATGAAACGGTGAAAAAGTGATTGTACAAACTCACCCTTTCATTGTAGTTTCCAAATTCGGCTTGTAAAGCGAGGCCATCCAGTTCGATCAGTTGGGAAAACGAACATGGCAATTGGTGTTCTAAAATCGACCTTCTTAATTGAAGGTACAGCAAATGGCGAGCTTCCTGCCCTCTGATACCTCGCAGGCTAGGTAAAAAGAATCGAACTCGCATGAATAAAGTAAGGGCGGCGTTTTGGGAATTGCCAGATTGCACAGCCTTACAGATTCTGGTGTCTGACGGTAGAAAAACGAAATCGCCCGCTATCAGCGCTGAGAGGCCCAACATGAAGTTCTCTTCGATGTGTTCCTTTTGAATTATCGCCTGCAATTGGGCGTTACATCAGTTATGGCTTTAAAATGCGTTATTACTTTAAGTGGATGGGATTTTTTGACAACCAAACGAGTCAGCTTGAGGAGCATCACGCAAAACCAAATCCATTTTAGGCCGCGAGGGTATATAAATCATAACGCTACTGTTTTAAGTGCGGCTGGAGTTTTGTTTTCCCGTTTCTGTTTACAAAGTTTTCTGCTCAATTTCCGTGAGTTATGAGATCGTATTCAAACCGGAAGCAACTCAATCAAATTCTGTAACTGTGTGAGAACACCCAATAAGCAAAGCAATAAACTTTCGCTTGGAAAAAGCCGGATTTAAAAATAAATTTCAACCAAGTCGACGTATCTACAAAAATGGAATATTTCAGATTTTTATAAAATTTCTTAATTCGACGCGTTCAAAGCAGTTTTGTTTAAATCTCAAAATATATTAATACAGATTTTCCCCATTTTCAGTAATTTTTAATCAACAACCCTTCACAACAGCAAATACATTAATAGAAACCAGAAATAGGATTGTTGTTATTTTCAGCCAAAATCTAAAATAATTGCAGAAATGTCGACGATCATTCTACCTATAATTTTTCGAGAAAAAGACGATTCCTATTGAATACTCAAACAAAAACAAAATTATAATAACATTAGCTGCATACAAAACGTCCTTGTTATTGGTTAAATAGATCTCAAAATATCGCAGAGTTACTTCAATTCTGATTTTATTTGTTAAGTGATTGTTTTAAAATATTATTATGAATTCCTGATTAATCCTAGGCAACACCTAGCAATTTTTTTGCGCAACACTGAAACCATTAATTATTAATGCAAGTATTACATAAAAAACATAAAAAATGAAACATTTTAAGGAACCAGTTTACTCAGCTCTAAAATACGTAGTTTTACATGCTGATACTGAAAAATATTTTTCAGTCTCTTTTTAAGTCTACTAAAGCACCCAAATGACGTCATTTGGATGCTAGAATAAGTCGTCGGCGTGCTAGAATAGACTAGTAAAATTTAATGTATTCATGTTGGTACCATTAAACTGTCAACTGACATATGCTAAAAAACAAAGCAAATTGAACTTGTCCGGCAGTAAGTTTTCTAACGTCTTTTGT
>QDEB01049291.1:0-15104 GCA_004193795.1 Asbolus verrucosus | reverse complement strand
TTACTCTTATGACTTTGAAAAACATAACAAGTGACAGTCCAGTATTCTTTATTACTTGTTCGCAATTGTAGTTACTTTTCTAAATGTCGCCTTTGTACGAAGTGGATAGTCTTTGAACAAAGAACTTTCGTCATTTTCTTCTTGCATTGAAGATTATCATTTTTCCCTTTTTCTTCTTTTTGTACCATCACGCTCATGCTATGTTTGTATTTATTAATACAAAGAAAAAATATGAAATTCGAAATCTGCCAAAATTTTACACTTTCACTGTTCAGTTTTCAATTCTTCTTCCTTTCTCTTTTCTTTTTTTTTATTTTCCGCTTGATATCTGCCATTTATTAATTTTGTTCCTCTGTTTGTACATCAAAGCAAATACAAATTTCCGTATTAATCTGTTGATAAACCCGGAACTGACGTCAGCTTTGATTATTTACCCACCTGTACCCATTTACATAAAAACATATTTTCGCAAATAAAAACGAAACTGAGGATTAAAGCAGACAAATTTCGAAACGTGTTTACAACAAATCGGAGAGTTCGCCGAACTTTCCCCAATTTTCACGCCATCCCGTATGCGCCTTGTCCCCCGACGACGTCACACGGACGCCCGCCGCCACTGTCTTCCCCAAGGCCACCCTTGTACCTGGCGACGCTGAAAATCAGAGGCGCCGCCGAGTCTGCGACTTCCGATCGATAAACGGCGCCGATTAGAGGCGGGCGCGGACCTAACCTCACCCAATCGAAAACTTTCGAACGTTTTTCGGCTCGCATCGGCGACGCGGCCGCGCTTTTTTGAGAAGAGGGGTGCTATTGACCGTTCCCATCTCGAGCGGACGCATGTGAATCGGGCTTAACTCAGCTGATGTGTGGAACGGCGGAAAATCCGATTACTTGCGGCGCGATCGTCTTAGAGAGTAGAGGTTTTCATTGTGTGCATATATGTTGTTGCTGTGACGTAAGTAATCATTTGTTTTCGATTTAATGCCTAGCCGACTGGATCTCGATTCGATTGGGAGCGGGCCAGAATGCCGAACGTTTCATTTTTCGCTTTGTTGCATCATCGTTTCGACCGTTTTTTTATTGTTGCATTTTTTTTATTCGGCGGTGATTTGACAAGTTTTGGCTATGCTAATGAAGTGGCAATTCGCTAATTAAGTCGACGCCAACCAGGAACTGGTACAAAGAGAAAAAATGCAGATTTTGCAAAATGTATTTCGAGGCTATTGTTGTTGAAAATGTTTCATAATTAGGGTTTTTAACCTTTCACTGTGAAGCGTTTTGCTTTATTTTATTCTGTTTCCCCGTTCTTTGTCTCTCTTTGTTTATTTATATATTCGTGATGTAACCGCCAATTTTTTTAATTTGCAACATTTCATAGAATCTTGATAGCAATAATAAGCCACGAAACCGTTTATTATTTTAATGATACATGACAGACACGAAAAAGATGGCGTCTTGGTTGCGATACAGTGGCCTCGGGCTCCTCTGTTTCTAATGGAATTATGTCATTAAGTACCGGTAAAGAAAGATTTGTTCTTATTTCGCGACCACCTGTTGACACACAAACTCGCACACTCGACCGTCACGTGATACCAAAAATTCGACTTTGTCGGACGACCCTGTATATTTCCGGTGGATATTTTGTCATCATCAAGCGTCGCTCAAAATACCAGAAACTTTTAATTTTTCTTTTAAATATTTACGAGGTCAATACCGGAAGTGCTTCCATTTGTCAACAATTTGCTGTGCGTGTGGACGTCGTCGCCATGGCAAAATCTGTACGTACCACACAGCCATAAATAGCGAAGGTTTAATTTTCATTCTGATAGTTAAAAATGTCGCGAACTGATAAAAAACCAATAAAATTTTAAACATATTGCTTCAAGATAGGAGTGATTGTATGACAGTCCTGTTTTTTTGTATAATTTTTTTTCCAACAATTGAAAGAAATTTATTAATTATGAGAATTCTAAGAAATAAATCTTGGAGGCTAAAATTGTATTTTTCGCGATCTCACTGTGTATTCCAAAAGTAAAAAAATCCCCAAAATTTTCAAAAATGTTTATATAAACTTATATGAACCCGGAACCGACGTCAGATTTGATTGTGTACTCACCTGTACATTCTTACATAAACAAAAAACATATTTTTGTAAAGACAAGGTAAATAATGCAATAAATTCATTAAGCATTAAAGCAGACAAATTTCGAAACGTATTTACAACAATCAGAGTTCGCCGGACTTTTAAAATTGTACTTTTTGCAATCTCACTGTGTATTATAAAAGTAAAAAAATTCACTAGCGAAATCATGGAAATTTTATTATCAGGTCAAATGTACAGGTTTATCAGTTATGCAACCACTCAAAACTTTGAAAATTACAACGCAGTTCGAAAAAAGCGTACTTTTTCCAATCACATTGTACATATTTAAAATGTTTTCTTAAATTTTTAAAAACTGTCGACAATGTGACAGTTTCCCTATAACCAAAATATTACACAGAGCGTTAATTTCTCTTATTTTCAAAATTTCTGTTATTTTTTTCTTGTTCCAAAATGTCTCCAGAACCTGCCATTTTTGAAATTGATGAAATTGTGAGACCGCTCCAAATAGTTCCGCTATTTTTAGGAGTTTTGACAAGGAATTTTTGGAGGATTTAATAAGTCAAATTTATTTTTTGTACTCACATCATTACATACATATATGATACGTCATATATATACATATATAGTTGAAATAAGATAATAATCAAAAATATTCCAAAATTATGCAATTTTGAGCTCAGGCTTGTGAAGGATTTGAATTTTCAAAAACTGTCAACCTATGGCAGTTGCCTGCAATGAAAATATAAAGTGGTCCAGAGATGTTATGGTTTAAATGTACTTTTTGCAGTACAATTTAAATTTTCCAAATTTGGCGAAATCATGGACTTTTAAAATAAATGCAAATATATAGGGCGTCCCAGTTGCGTAACCACCCCAAATATTTCTGTTATTTATGAAAATTGTGAAAATAATATTACAGGTAGTTTGATAGTTTGAAGAAATTTTGCAGTCACATTGTGTTTTATTACTGTAACAGAAACTCCAAAATAATATATCAAAAAAGGTACATTTTCTGTGTAAAATTCTCTAAACTATTGAAGTTTTATAACAGCGGGGATATACAGAGTGGCTCAACTCATTCCCAAAATTTCATTTATGATAATTTTGAAAGCAGAATATAAAAGGTTATATTGCAGATTATGTTCATCCAAAAACGTCTGAAAATGCCATTATTTATGAGAATAATTTGAGACCAAATTATACATTTTGTGATCATGTGGTATAGTATTAAAGCAGAAATTATCTCTAAAGCCCACACAAACTGTAATTATGGGCGTTACTGTAACGAACATATACAGGTGTCTCAACTTTTAAGCCAACACCCAAAATTTGTTATTAAGGACAATTTTGACAAAAAAATATCTGATATTTGATGGTTTTATATTTCAGAATAGAAAAAATATTTGTTAACAATTCGAATGCAATACCAACGGCAACAATAGTTATTCTGTTTATGCAAAGTCAGATTTTATTGTTTAACTTTTTGTTATTCAACATATTTTTTTCCTTTCAAATCGAAGCCAAGATGAAACGTGATTAAATAAAAAAAAATCACGGACGCTGACCTTGAAAATCATGGATGATGTTCCAACTTAATGAGCTTCGGTTTTTATGTAATTTTTTTTTAACAAAAACTTTCATTTCGTAAACTCGACTCGGTTCGAACATAGAGACCAATATATGAAGTTATAAAACTTCATTACTAATAAAAGTTTCATTCCAAACTGCCATTATATCGAAGTATAATAATAAGTTTTATAAATAGGTCAGTTTTATTGATTAAATTGGCTTACAATAGCGACATTGATAAATTATTTACCAACTTCCCCGTCCTGAAAAAACACCATCGAAGAAAATCGACGAAAATAATTTCCCTCTCCGCCTAAACAAAACAAAAACAAAAACACATCCGAGATATAAAAATTTAAATAAAATTACTTTTCCCAAAAAAAATCCTGACTTGCAAAACCAAAAATCGATTCCGTCGATTCATTTCCCCTCCTGACCAGTTTCTCGTTTCAGATCTTTCAACTGTACCTGAATTAACTTAAAAGAATGGATCCAATCAGGTAAGCGTTGAAATCCCCCAAAAACAACCGAACACTAATCCAGATCAATCTGATTCCAGCGCCAGCTGCTTCAGCTTACAGTAAGTGGACCGTAATTGCGAGGGGGCGGAGCCAGTCCGCCGCCAAATTCGAATTTAATTGAAACGCGGTCACGGCCAACTCGGACATCGTTAATTTTAATAAATTCGGCACGCAAAAGCTGGAAATTTTCTAATTGGCCTTATTAACATCGGGCGTGATGATGGCGGTGACGCGATCGCATTGTAATGATCGCGATTTTTTCGGGCGTAACGGTTGGTCGCATTGTTCGTCGATGGGCAGCTGTCATGACGTCAACGGGATGGGTCGGCGATCACGTGGTCGGATGCAGGTGCGGCACTTTCGAACCACCCTTTATCTGCGCTGATTAGATAGCACGGTTGTAAATAAATTAAATGATTTTGAAAGTGCAGAATTTTAATTCAATTCCACCGAATTTCAAGTCAAAAATATACCCCAAAATCTCAAGTTTGTTGTCTTTTTTCTATAAAAGATTTGACGATTCCATGTCGAATTTCGTCTTCTGCTGAGAATGATTTTCGAAATTTGATTTATTCGCTTCCTCCAAATGTCGAATCTGTTCGATTTTGAGGTTTTCCTTTTTCGAAAATTTTTCGCTTTCAGTTTTGTTCTAAATCAATTTTGACTTGAGAATGCGAACATCCCCGACCTAGACCATTGTTGCATCGTCACCTTGAGCCCCGAAATAAGTAAAAAAAACCACAGCTGGTTGCCGTCGCAGAAAATGGCCAATTTATTTTAGACCGATACCCTGACCTTGCCCTTGCCTCGCGCGGTTGCCAGCTGCTTCAAACCGAGAGATGCTAATTGCGAACTGTCAAGTCCATTTAAGTCAAAATTAACAATTGTCTGCAACCTCATCACGCTCGATTTTCACCTTTTGCCTGCGCCTCCGACGTCTCACTCTGATTTTGCAGCGCCGAAGAGAACGCGAGAGCAATAATCGAACAGAAGAAACAAGATGAGAAATTCCACGAAATCATCGTTAGCTGTAGGTCTCTTAGTCGATACGAAGCGAAAAACATCAAAACTCTTCTACCTCAGGTGGGAATTTTTGACTCCCCCGTCGGAATTTTGACGATTTTCGGTTCCAGATCATAGCGACGGTACTCGCGGCTTCGTTTCATATAGTCGTAGGCATCGCCCTGGCGTTCTCCGCCATACTCTTACCGCAGCTGAAGGAGGAGGGGTTCCCCATAACGGAGGCGCAGCAGGCGTGGGTTGGTGAGTTTTCCGAAAACTTTTCGAACCGAAACAATAACGACATCTCCCCCAGCAAGTGTGATAGTACTGGTTGTGCCGCTCGGAGCGATATCGGGCGGTTTTATAATGGACGCCATCGGAAGACTGAATACCGTTAAGTTGGCAACCATCCCGGGGGTCATAGGGTGGATCCTGATAGCCCAGGCGAACAGCGTCACCATGCTGATCTTCGGCAGGCTCCTCACCGGCCTCGCCTCGGCTCTGGGCACCAGCCCCGCCATCGTCTACATAACGGAAATCGCCAGGGCCGACATGCGGGGCTCCCTGATCTCCTTCGCCCCGGCCTACGCCTCCCTGGGGATGGTGATCGCGTTCCTGAAGGGCTGGTTCCTGAACTGGAGGGTGGTGGCGTGGACCTGCAACGTCTACACGATCGTCCCCTGTCTCCTCATCATGTTCATACCGGAGAGCCCCGCCTGGCTGGTGTCCAAGGGCAGGATCGAGCAGGCGAGCAAGTCCTTGGCGTGGATCAACCAGTACCAGCCGCAGCCGGAGAACAAACCGCACACCCTCGCCGAGATGCAGCTGGCCCAGCTGCAGAAGGAGCACCGGAAGAAGGTCGAGGAGGCCGACCTCCACGGTCGCGGCGTCGCGTACAAGGTGCGCGCCTTCCTCAAACCCACCGGCTACAAGCCGCTCGTCATCCTCATCGGCCTGTTCCTGTGCCAGCAGTTTTCGGGGATTTACATAACGCTCTTCCACTCGGTGGAGTTCTTTCGGGTGAGTTTTCTCGATGCGACCGGGGACGATGCGACTGTGTATCGCTTCTAGGCCGTCGGCAGCACCATCAACGCCTACCTGGCCTCCGTCCTGCTCAGCACCGTGCGCCTCTTCATGTCCATCGCCGACACCTACATGCTGCGGACCTTCTCCAGACGCCCCCTGATCATGATCAGCGGCCTGGGCATGGCCGCCTGCATGCTGGTCTCGGGACTCTTCACCATGTGGATACACGACGGGACCACCGCGCTGAACTGGGTGCCGGTGGCGGCCCTCATCATGTACGTCGTGACGTCGATGGTGGGGCTGCTGCCCATCCCCTGGACGATGACGGCCGAACTCTTCCCGATCGAGATCCGGGGCGTCGCCCACAGCATCGCCTACAGCATGGCCAACGTGCTGATGTTCACCGCCGTGCAGAACTACGAGAATCTGAAGGCCGCCTTCGGCGGGGTCGCCGGGATACAGTTCTTCTTCGCCGTGGTCTCCATCGTGGGCATGGTGTACACTTTCGTGTTCGTGCCGGAGACGCACCGGAAGAAGCTGACCGAAATCGAAGAGTATTTCAACCACAACACCATCTACTTGGGGCAGAGCCGAAAGGGCAGGACTGCGGCCGCAGATGCGAAAGCGAATAACGAACAAAACGAAAAACTGATGAATAATGTTTAAGCTCTAACCCCTCCTCTCTCTATCTGATAGTACTGTAGGATATTTTTGTTGACAGGAGTGTATTTATTACGCAGATCGTTGATATTTTTTATACTGTTTTTACATTGATGAAGCTGTGCAAAAATGTGATTTAATCAGTTCAAAGGCGCCCGTTGGGTTGTAAAAAAAACCAGAGCCATCTACTTAGAGTATTTTCTTGAATATTAGCGACTTTTCTATACTATGTAGGTACGTACAATGTGATAATCTAACACATTTCAATAAACATTTAACCTGACCGCTTCCAACCGACCCACTTACCCTGACTGCCAAAAACCGTGCTCAATCTAGAGTGCAAAATGCACTTGTTACATCTATACCAATCAGATTCATCGCGCAATCTGATCGGTCTGTTCCTCTCGAATGTCTTTTTACAAGTCAGACAAACGAACATCACCTTCTTGATTAAAACGCTGCCGGGCTCGTCCTCCAAGACGACGACGTCCCCGTCAACCTCCAGCTTTTCTGCAAATTGCCCGTTAGATTGTGTGTGAATGGTGACGATACTTTACTTCGCCTGCTCTTCGGGGGCTGCCTCTTCTTTCTGGTGCCTCTCAGGGGGTTCGAGCTGAACACCTCGCTCAGTCTGGAGTGCAAGATGCACTTGTTGCACTTGTAGAGGTCGGATTCGTTGCGCAGTTTCACCGTCTTCTTCCTTTCGAAGGTGTGCTTGCACATGGAGCAAATCGACAGTTTCTGCTCCACGATCACGCTCGTGGGGGCCGTTGAGGGCTCCGTGCTGCCGTCGGGGGGCTCGTCGCAGCCTTGGATGCGAGTCTCCTCCACTTTTATGTCGTCCTCTACCAACACGTAATCCTCATCGGAGACTGTTTCTTCTTTAATTGTGACCGCCTCGAAGCTCGTCATTTTCACTTAAAAACGACAGTTAATAAATAACACTTAATTATAAATACAACAACAATAAACAACGGCGATAATTGCAACGAAATTACATTTGTAGGTTATGTTTTGACAGGTGACAGCTCCCGACGTGTATAATGTGTTGCCTAACCGAAACCTGCCTTCGAATACAGGGCCGGTTTTAGGGCCTAATTGCAAAATCAAAGGTCATGATTTTATCTTGTCATCGATAAGACAGTTTAGTAATTTCGAATATTGTCAATCAATTAGGTGATAAGCGGAAAAAAGCGTGTCAGTAATGAAATTCCGTTCCAAGTGGCGTAATGGATCCAATAAGGTGAGCCATTTTATCAATGAAGCCCGATTAAAAAAATAATCTTTCTCGGTTCTAGCGTGAGCAGTTTTAATTTAAGGTAAATTCTCGGTCAAATGTCGATCAGTTATTTAACCGAAAACATTACAGCGAGGCCTGCAGCGATGCAAAAGCGACGGCGTTTGCTGAAAGTACCAAATCTTTGAGCAGGTATGAGAAGAGGAACCTGAAGAATCTTCTGCCGCAAGTACGAAACGTGCTCGTTTCTAAACGGTTCATAATCTCTTGTCTTTTAGATTATGGCAACAACAATTTCAACCTCCGGTCATATAACTGTAGGGATAGGATTAGCCTATTCTGCGGTGCTAATACCACAATTAGAAGATAAGAGTAGTGATATTGCCATAACTAAAACCGAAACGTCATGGATAGGTAGGTCGCTTGTCCGCCACCATTGCTTAATTTATTCTTGTAAATTTCAGCAAGCGTTTTAGTTTTAATCGCCCCCATTGGGGCGATTTTAAGCGCTTATTTAATGGACCACTGGGGGAGGATTAACACTTTAAAATTATCAATCATCCCCGGGTTAATAGGGTGGGCTCTTTTAGCAACCGCCGTCGATGTCCCCATGTTGATAGCAGGAAGACTTTTCTCAGGGTTAGCTTGCTGTAATAATCCCCAAACAGAATTAATTTCTTAATTTAACACCACAACTTCCAGCTCTAGCGACTAGTCCCGCCGTGGTCTACATCACAGAAATCGCGAGAAAAGACATGAGAGGATCGCTGCTGTCTTTCGGGCCTTCTTTCGTGTCCTTGGGGATGGTGGTGGCATACCTAAAGGGCTGGCTTTTGCAGTGGAGGACAATAGCGTGGTTATGCAACCTCTACATAATCGTCCCTTTCCTCCTCCTGTTTTTAATCCCCGAAAGTCCGATTTGGCTGATCTCCAGAGGCCGCTTCGAAGAGGCGAAGAAGGCGCTGCTCTGGCTGCACAAGCACCAACCGCAGCCGCCGAACGAAGACAGGAGTTTCGCCGATCTGCAGTTGGAGCTGCTCGTCAAAGAGGACGAGCAGAAGAAATTCGAAACGAAGCTGAGCGGGGAGGGGGCGTTCAAGGAGTTTTTGAAGCCGACCGGCTACAAGCCCCTGCTGATCATCTCCGGCGTGTTCTTCTTCCAGCAGTTTTCGGGGATTTACATTTTCCTCTTCTATTCGGTGACTTTCTTCGAGGCTGTTGGTACTTCCATGAACCCTTACGTGGCGTCGATTTGGATCGGCGTGATCCGGCTGGTCATGTCGATCATGAACACTTGGATGCTGAAGCGTTTCACCAGAAGAATTCTCATCATGATCAGCGCCTCGGGGATGGCGGTTAGCACTTTCATTTCCGGGTTATTTACATACTGGATCAAGAACGGCACCACCCAGCTCACTTGGGTGCCGGTGATGTTCCTGCTGCTCTACGTCATCTTTTCCATGGTGGGGTTGCTGACGATCCCGTGGACGATGACCGCGGAGCTCTTCCCCTTGAAAATCAGAAGCCTGGCTCACAGCATATCCACCAGCATTGTTAACTTGATTATGTTCGCAGCGGTGCAGAATTACGTCAATCTTGAAATCTTGCTGGGAGGCTCGGCCGGGGTTCAATGGTTCTTCTCGGGGGTCTCCGCCGCGGCTGTCGTCTTCACTTTCGTCTTTCTGCCAGAGACGCATCGGAAGAAGCTGTCGGAGATTGAAGATTATTTCAAGCACAACACGATTTATCTCGGACAGAAGCGGAAGCAGAAGGGTGTTAGTATAGTCTATGATAGGCGCATTCCGCCGTCTATTTCTAGTGATAAAAACGAAGGTGATAAGCTAATAAACCCTGTCTGAAATGCCAGTCTTTGATTTGAAATTACGTCACCAAAAACGCAACAAAATCGCAATCTGCTTTAGAGTGGTTTTGAAGGACTTTATCTCAACTTGAGATTTAAGTTTCGCTTATTGCTTTTGCATTTGTGAGTGATCAGTTGACGCGTGATTTGACAGAAACATGGATCCTATTAGGTACTTACATTTTTACTTCTGCCGTATCTTTGTTTTAATATTTTTTATAATTTCAGCGCTAGTTGTTACAATCTTAAGTAAGTAGATTTGGTTTATTTATTTATTTATTTATTTATTTGCATAGTCACTGTGAAATCACTCGATTCTACTCGAGATAGCTCTTCTTGAGAAATATTTCACTTATCGCGTGATTCCATGACCTTGACATAGTCAATATTTTGTTGTGTGCAGCTCAGAGCAGTTATCCAGCCAAGTACTCGCTCAGCAGAAGACGGACGAAAAATATTTTCAGATTTTGGGCAGCGCCAAATCGCTGAGCAACTATGAGGAAAAGAATTTCAAAAGTCTAACGCCTCAAGTAAGTCAGATAGTCGACCAAACATGGTCGGTACGTATAATCTTGAGAAACTGTTTTAACCCCAAATTTTGCCTTTTATTTGAAAATTTATATTTATTTGTGTCAAAAACATGTTCCGCAATCTCAAAATTCTTGAATTTTGATATTTCACCTTTTGTAACTGAATGTACACTTTCGTTATAAAACTATACTGCGGTCGCTGTTAGTATATCTTAGCTCCACCCACATTGTCAAACAATTGTATAAAAGAAGACTGGAAGACTGGATTTGACATTAATAATTTAAATCGATATTAATATGTAAATTATGTTTTGGTTTCTTTAATTGAACATTTTTAAGCATTTTTTGTCATTGTGGGCGGAGTCAAGATCTAGTTACAAAATTTATTATCAGAAATTGCTTTCTCGTTTCTCTTACCACTCGATTTAGACAATAAAATAATAATTAAAGAAGTCACCTTCAAACAACCGATAAAATAGCTTCTTTAGCTTCTAGCCGCCATTTTGGTGTCGTCCTTCCATGTGTCAATCGGAATTTCTCTAGCCTACTCCGCCATCCTCCTCCCGCAATTGAAGGAGAATCCAGAATTCGAAGTGAGCGAAAGCGAAGCTTCCTGGATCGGTACCTCCACTCAGATTTGATTTGGTTATTTCTGAAAGTCTTCAATTTTAGCAAGTATCGTTGCTTTGACCACTCCTGCCGGTAGCCTCGTGGTGGGTTTCTTGATGGACCATTTCGGAAGACTTAACACTCTGGTTATGGCTTCAGTCCCCGGAATCGGCGGTTGCCTCCTCACAGCCTTCTCCACGAACGTTGCGATGTTAATAAGCGGAAGAGGTCTAATCGGTTTTGCTTCCGCAATCGGTTCGAGCCCAGCCATAGTCTACTTAACCGAAATCGCCCGGAAGGACATGAGAGGATCTTTGATATCTTTCGCCCCAGCTCTGACGTCGCTCGGAATGGTGGTCACCTTCATCATGGGTTCTTTCATGAACTGGAAACAGGTGGCGTGGTTCACCAACATCTTCATCGTCGTCCCCTGCGTCCTCGTCTTCTTCATTCCCGAAAGCCCCGCTTGGTTGGTGTCCAAGAACCGAATCGAAGAGGCGAAGAAGTCGCTAATGTGGATCAACAAGTACCAGCCTCAGCCCGAAAACAGAACCCAAACTCTGGCCGAGCTGCAGCTGGCGCTGCTTCAGAAAGAGCACGAGCTGAAGATGATCGAGCTGAGCCGAAGAGAGGGCAACAGAGCCATGATGAAGGTCCGCGAGTTCATCAAACCGACGGGCTACAAACCGCTCCTCATCCTCGTCGGTTTGTTTTTCTTCCAGCAGTTCTCGGGTATCTTCATTTTCTTGTTTTATTCCATCGCTTTCTTCACCGACGTCGGTTCCACTTTCAACCCCTACGTGGCGTCGGTTTTCATTGGAGTTGTCCGCTTCATCATGTCGCTGGTGAACACCTACGTTCTGAGGACCTTCGGGAGGAGGCCTTTGGTTCTCATCAGTTGCGTCGGGATGTCTTTGTGCGTGTGTCTGTCAGGAGTCTTCACCCGTTGGATCGAGAACGGTACCACGACGCTCACGTGGGTTCCTGTCGTTTGTCTTTTGCTTTTCGTGGTGACTTCGATGATAGGTTTGGTACCAATCCCCTACACTATGACGGCGGAATTATTCCCACTGGAAATTCGAGGGGTTGCTCATAGTGTGTCTATTTTTACCGCGAGTATCTTGATGTTTATTTCGTTGCAGTTGTACCCCCTGATGTACCAATTCTTCAACGGGATTGCGGGGGTGCAGGCTTTTTTCGCTGGAATCAGTCTGTTGGGTGTCATTTATGTTTATATCTTTTTACCAGAGACTCATGGGAAAAAGCTATCGGAAATTGAAGATTATTTCCGGAAGAATATTGTTTTTATTGGACAAAAGAGCGGGGAAGAAGAAGTGGCAGAAACAACCAAATTCACTCGAAGAAGTATTGTTAAAAAACCTCAAGATCAAGAAGAATTTCTGTTAGAAAATGTCTGAATTATAATTTATTATTCCAAGTATGAGAAATGCTGCAAAATAAATTAAATTTAAATTGAATATTTCTTTTTCTAAAGTTGGTAGCAGATTTAAAATTAAACGAAGCGTTGCCATTGGCCGGCAGACGCCATTGTTGGGTGAGTCGTGTTCGGTAACGTTTGTCTCAAAAATGCAATTGAGCTTGAAATTCGCTTCAAATTCTAATCGAAACCGTAAACCGTTGTGTCACAACTCGGTGTTTGTGATGAAATTAACTTTGTGATAAGTGCGTGTGAACCTTGTGGTTATGTTTCAAGGCTGTCGCGATCGGCCGGTTTTAACACAGATCAAGGTCGATATCGAGAATGAAAATCACTTGATGGAGTACGACCCGCTGTGCCCAGTGCCAAATTGCAACTACATTGAATAACAGAAATGTTGTAAAATTTATTAGAATTATTTTTTTGTAGTGACATTGTGCTTTAGGGGTTGGTAACACAATCAAATATGATCGATCGGACAACTTGATTCTATTGTTTGGTGACAGTTGTAAAGGTGTCATTGAACTAGAAATTTGATTTTAATTAAAAAATAAACCTCAGACAGTTGTGTTTAAAATTTGGTGTTGTGATAGAATTAATATTGTGATGGATGCCTGTGCAGTTTGAGGTTACGGTTGGAGAGCTCCAGTTGCGACGCAGAGATTAAGGTAGGATAGTATCTAAGTAAAATTGACAAATTTTAGTTACTCTGGGGAAACCAAATTATGTTATAGTTACGTAGGTACTTTGAGGGTTGGTAACACATTCAAAATGTCTGTATAGATTGGTCGTATTTTGGGTTGCATACTTCGGATACTATCGTTCATTTCCGCAACTCTGACATAAGTGGCTGCTAATACTGATAACGGTGTAGATATTAATCTGATCCACTCGAAATCATTTGCACAATGTGCGTTTGTTTGCTTGGCTGTTGGAGGGCCAGAGATAGACAACTCTAAATACTCGACGTGTGCCAAGTAAGGGCACTACTGCGCGCCAAGGCGACTAAATGAGCGCAATAAAAGTATTTTCGTGGACACGCGTTTATAGTCTCAATTTGGACCGGCGCCACAACTCAATTTCACACACCGTCCGACAGTGAAAGTTGTGATCGTGTCCTTTTCGCGGAAAATTGTAAGTAATGCGCGCTGCGATAAGGTGCATGATTGTGCATTATTGCGAAAACAGGAAAAAATTTTCCTTTCCGATAAGAACGAGCGGGAAAATGCGACGGAGATTGCTTTATCGGATTTTTTCGAAGTGACGTGTTGCAAATGACCAAATTGTCATGTTGTAGGTTTCAGTCTTCGGACGGATGGAGTCCGGCGTGGAGCCTCACATGTTAGTTCGACTCAAGCAGCTTATTTCGTTCGTTTTTGATAACACAATAACGAGTTTTGGTTGAAACTTTGTGTGTGTGACTGTTTTGTTTTAATCATCATTTCCATTTTCTTAATGCTGTTCGGTCGTGCAAGTCCCGACTTGCTTTGAAATGTTTACACTCTAAAAATTTTGACATTGAGACCCAAATTTCGTACGCTTCACAACGTAGAATTTGTACAATTTGAGTGAGTCTTAGAGACAAATCGATCATAATCTCAAATTTATTTCTGAAGCACTAAATAAAGAATGTTTCGCTGCATTTTGACTTTATTTTCGAAATTGTGACTTTGAACTTAAATGATTGAAATAGCAAAGTTGCTACGCTATATGAAGTACCTTACTGGTGACATCCACTGATAACAAGAACTTAGGTGCCTCTTCGGTGCGTTTACCGATCTCGTTTTTGTTAATTTCAGATTTCTTTCTAAAATGTTACAGAATGCTCTCACAAACGAAAGAATGTATTGCCGCAGTCCCAAAATGTTTACTTTAATCATGAACTTTCGTATTCTCCTTTAAAAATTTTGACTTTGAGCTTCAGATTCGGGTCAACAACAAGTGAAAATTTCGCATTCATAACGTTGTTTTATCGAAATAGATATTTCACTGATAACGACTTGCTCGCGATAAGCGTAGATATCTAGAGACTGTTCAGTTTCAATATTTGCCAGGTTTTTAAAGATTTTTTTCCACTACTAATAATATATCGTCATGTTTTGACACATGCGAGAATGCTGTGAAATTCCGTTTCTCTACCTAGATGTAGAAACGGGTGAACAATTTTTCATTATTAACCACTAGTGAATAATGAATAAATTAACAATTTTTGAGAATGCTGCGATAATTGAAGATATAAAATNNATCAAGAGATTCTATTTAATAGTATTTAGGTATTAAAATCGTTGTTTAAGGAAACAAATTTTTAATTTCAGGATGTGGGATATTTGAATTATTCCGTTTTCGCGGCATGTCAAATCTGTCAATTATCAAGTTCAGCTTCTGTAGATTTTGTGCCCTCCTCGACCTCCTCCACATGCCAGGAGGCCTGTTTCTCCCAAATGTTTCACTTTCACACATTATAAAAGCACCAAGTAATGGAACGATTGAACTAGATAAATTTCAATATTTATCTGTCATTCATAAAACAAGAATGCAGGCTACCTA
>QDEB01049260.1:0-27403 GCA_004193795.1 Asbolus verrucosus | reverse complement strand
ATGTTTGAGAGTCACTGAACTGGCACTAAACGTTAAATTTGACCTTTACTTGATATCTTGATAGCTGGAATAGGTTGTAGATTAAAACTGGCTTATAATATAATTATATATATATATATTTACAATTTATATTTTAAAATTTTCAAATTCAAATTATTGAGAAATGTTTAATATTCCCGTCAAGTTCTTTGTTCTTAATATTTTAAAAATGAATTTTCTAAATATGATTTTAATTTATTAGGTTTGAACGATATAGAAAATACATTGTTGGAATATATGTCGTCTCCAAAGGCAATGTATGAATTTCAATAATGATTAATGTAATTTTTAAAGAGAGTGACGCTACTTTTCTAAAATTCTGCAACAAGAATATAAACTGAGTTCTGGTATAAGTTGTACGCAAATTTTGTTTTGATTCGTCGATTAGTTTTCAAAATATAGCAAAAGAAATTTCACTAATAATCTAACCCCTTGGTAGAAAATTTGAGGCAATATAAATACTTTAATTTTCATCTAAAAAACAGAAAATTCATAGTAACACATTGATTAAAATATGTAGATTACAGTTTATATAAAACTTCGCTCTGATATAGCACCTGGTGTCTGAGATAATAAAAAGGAAAGAGTTATCATCAAATAGACAGATAAATTAACAAAAATTGAGATTTTGAGGTTCTCTTTCTATCTCCACCTTAAATTAAAAAAATTATGAAATCATATCATTTTAACAATAAATCATTATGATACCTGTACCGAATATACAATTAGATTCTTTGACATATACATAATTTGTTTATAAAATATTGTTCTCATAGGTCGAATAGTTCCTAAGATATCACTAAAATAAACAAAACGTAAAAAAGGGTGGTAGAAAATTTGAAATTCAGGAACCTACACGCTTATAATCCACACCACCTGAGATATAAATTAAAAAGCAAATTATAGTTAATTGAAAGTTGTGTCAAAAACAAATTGTGACTCTTTCTGTATCATAATTTTTGTATTTCATAATGCTTAATTTCTTTATGGAGTTATGGCTTTTTTTTTATGGATTCTATAAACTTTACTCGTAGAATTTCGATTGTATCTGCTTATTAGTTTACATAACATTCAACTTCCTTTGTCTTAGTCATTATTATCATTCAAACCGTTGACTGAGTTATTAGACTTTACTGTATACAAGAGTGTAAAATGTAAACGTTAATGCAATACAGCACTTCATTAAATAATGATGAAACGTGGGAATTTTGTTAAAAAAATTGAAAGATTGGGCGATCAGCCATCGATTTATTTCATAAGATAGACTTAAATTGAAGGAAACAACCGAAGAAAAGTTGTGTATGCAACAACCATCACATATTTAGTTTAAACTTTCTTTTATATCGAATTACTGGGAGAATGTGTGTTGCGATGGTGGTAGAAAAGCGATCTCTGTTGAAACTTGAAGTAATTTTTATAAACACGCAGCTGTCTGAACCTTTCAGTGCTTAAAAGGAACGATTTAATTAAAACTAAGAACAACTGCTTCGTGCCATACCATAAGTTAATAAATCCAATTGTTTATTATTGCATATCCCAAGTTTATGGCCGTGTTTCCTACAATTGCGGCGCCCACACGCTAACGATGGTGACTGAAGAAATATAAACCCCAACACAGCCAGCAGCTCGGGGCGGCGCTAAAAATGTTGCAAATGAAACGTTATAGACTTGCCCTTACTGCGGAATGCACGAGGGGTCGTATTTTTGCACGTAACAGGCACGTCGATTTGTGTGATCTGCGCCGGCACGTCCATATGGGTGAGCTGGGACCGTCGGCCGCTTAATTAATTTACGCTAAGTCTTGGTGGCGCAGAAATGTCTGCGCGACCCTCCGAACAGCGGTGAAATTACCCGGTAATTTGATCGCAGCGTGTGGCTAAATATCAATATCATTACTGTGCCGTATATGCACTTGGAATACGTGTAATTACAGAGTAACAGGCGTCCACAATGCACGCAAGAAGTCAATAATATCACGAATTGCAGCCTGCAAAGGCCACCCGGGGGTTCGGGACTGCGCCGTTGGTAACGACGGACAAGTTTGCGAACCCCGTGTGAATCGCACGCAATGTGTCGTTATTGCATTCGAACACCACTGGGTGACATTAGAGTCAACACAACATTCACCCATTACGGACACAAATGTTGTAATTTCAGTAATTTCAGGATCGTTGCCAGCGAGCGCCTGCAGAGGCTGCACCCAGCAGTTTTAAATTTTCATGTTAAACAGTAATTTTGCTTAAACCCACTCTAATAAAACTAATATATGGAAATAATACGGTGATGACCTTAATTGCTTATGTGCTGCTTCTTATACCGAGTGATTAGAAACGTTTCACCTCGTAAAAAACCGAAATGATAACTTGCTCTTCAAGCGTTTGAGGTAGGGAAATTAAGGTGAAAAAGCGGAGCTGCTTACTCTCGATTTAACCCAAATTATAGCAGCTCATTTAGTTTGCGTGCACAGGTGGGTCCATGTAGTTTAACATGTATTTAATTTAACAGAAAATAGTTAAACAAGTTGTTTATACTATTTTTTGTAGGTTCTAATTAATCCCTTTTTAAAATATTTAATCTTGACTTATTAGCTCCAATACGAAACAGAGTCTACAGGTTATTATTAATACTCCAATGATCAAAAGTGTAAACTTATCGGACAAAAAAAAAGTATTATAGCATACATATATTTGCATATTATGTATCTATCATGATAGTAAGAACTTGAAAAATTGAAGTTCTAGAAATTGTCAAAAAGAATTATGAATACCATTTAAATAAACTGCTATGTCTTATTACAGATTTTTCCAAAAAAGGATCATTACTCGAATCCACCTAACTATTTTATTACATACTAGTTGGACTTACATTGGTTTGCCAACTGAATCTACTAACATTCGGCTGCACGGTACTCAGGCCAGATTTTATTGCAGTGCTCAAACGATTTTACAATACAAATTATTATCCATCTTTATTAATAAATTTTTTTTGATTTTTAAGAAGTTTAAAAATTTAAACTTGTAATTACCTGTTTTAGAGTGAACAGAGTGAGGAGAATGAGAAATTAATAAACACATTGTGGTAAATAAAATTCATTAATAAATGAAACACGAATTGTGTACTACATTTTTTAATTTAAAATTAAAAAACTGGAACACTTGAAAAGTTTTTAGACCAAAGTAGGGTTTAAGTATATGATAATAAGTAGCGGTGAAAAAGGAAGAGTAATGGGAATAGGGGAGAAGATTTATTTATGCATGCAGCATATAGACTTTGTTACATATGTGTAGAACTTCTGTCTGTTTACTACAAAGAGGATTTGTGACCGTAGAGAAGATGTCAGAAGATTCACTGCTGATATTACTTTTGTAATGTTTTAGTAGGTCCATTTCTTTTTTAGGCTGAAAAGAATATTGTCTAAGATTATCATTAACTACATCGATCCCTAATAAGGGGAATATCTATTATTAGGTAAAATTTGGACTTTGAATTGAAGAAAGACGTAATAATAAATTGGTCATTGTAAAATTGACAAAACTTTTTTAAATAGGTATGTGAAATGATTTGAAGTTCTTACGTTGAGGCTTTTGTTTGAACTAAATTTGAAAGGAACCATCTTATAAGTGAAATTTATGGACCTGTAATGGAAATTCAAAGAAGAAGAGGTGTTTTAAGAATCTGGAAAGAGAGCAACCATATGAATAACTGATCCAGAGAGATTTATTTCCGATAAGAATTTTGGATGGACTAATTGAAGCTAAGAAATTTAGAAATATAGAAGAAAGAAAAAAGTCTAAAAGTTAAAGTGGTTAATAAATTAGCGATCAGCATTAAAAAAACTAATTTAATTTACTATCGTAGCCTATATACAACAGGTCTTCCACAATATTGCAGTATTTACAATTTGCTTAAACTGTAATAGTATATAAATACAAAGCGTCTTACCACTAACATTTTTACCATGAGTATTCAGCAACTGTCTATACAAGGCCACGTCAAAACTGCTTTATCGTATTATCGTTATAAATTAAAAGCACTGAAAAATTTTAAGCATAAATATATAAAAATTATATTCCTAATTCTAAAATAATAGTAGTTTTGGGTCGGTGCATAAGTAGTGGCACGTGTATATGAGCAGCAAAAGCGTGGAATAAATTCATTAAAATCATCTTTTTCCGAAAATCGTCAGACACGTCAATTTTACTTCTTACAAGCACACCTTTTTATGCAACTTCATTAGTTTTCGACTAAAGATGTCATCGTCATTTTTTTTTTTTTAAATGAGAATTCTCTGAATTTGATAGATCGTTTTGTTGTCAAAACGATGGTTTAGAATTTTTAACCTAAAGAAAATGTAAATATGCTTATTCAAAATAAAATTAAAAATTATCTTACCAAACACCCTGTTTTCTTGATAAATACAAATTTAATTGTAAGAATTAAAAGTGTGAATTCCTTTTCATTTACTCATTTTATGTTAAGAATTCTTGCATTATAGAAGCAGTATTTGTAGTGATGAAACTATTTGAAAATGGGACCTGATTTTACTCAATCAATATTTGATCATAACAACAAAGGCTCAGATAGAATTAGGGTATTTAGACTTGGCAACAAGTGGAAAGTGAGTGGAAAATTTGAATTATTCGATTTGCTAATTATATTATTATTTAATAATTTCATTATTAATGCTATGCCTGTCATGTAAATAAGACTGTTCGGTATATTTACATTTAATATTCACCATATCAGATATTCTCAACATGTAGAATCTTGCAAACAACGAATATTGACATTGAAAGGCATAAGTCAATAAGTCGGAAAAACATATATTTACTTAATCTTGTTCATTATCTAAAATTACTAAATAACGATATTACACAATTTTTCATTTCTTTTTGAGAAGTTTGTTTTCCTTTCCTATCGCAATAGTCAACAATGCTTCCTAGGTTGTAGAACGTTCTATTACATCCATCTGACATAATTATGGAAATACAGCGATAAACAATTGAATTTATTAACCTGTAGCATGACACGGAGCAATTGTTCTTTGTTTTAATTAAATCGTTCCTCGAGCAGGTATAAAGGAAGTTTTTGTGATGGAAATTGGTGCAAGATTTGGCCGGGGATCGTCCTAACAGACAATAGACCGTTCCAGCAACGTATGTGGTCCAAGAGGCGCAATTTTAATATTAACTTTAAGGGTGTAATTATTTTAAACGGTGTTCGAGCCCAACGTGATAATTAAGTATGATTTTATTCTTATAGAAGCGTCTGTGAAAAAATTATATTCCACACGGAGCACCCACACTTGACGGAGTATTTGCATACAAGATATGATAAATTACCACAGCATGTCATTTCATGTAAACTGGACAATGGGAAAATGGGAAAAGCATTTTCACTTCATTTTTTATTTCATCAACTAATGGGACTGTCGTGTTCTCGGCCAAGAACGCTTTTACATTTTTTAATCACGCGCAACGAAGAGCGTAATTTTTAATCACTGTGTCCGCTGAAAAGCGGATTTTTCAGGCGTTTTAGCGACTTATGGTCGGATGCTCTGTTTCACTTGGTCGCAGTGATGGAGGTTATGGAATTTGTTCTAAGCTTGCAAACAAGTTGAAACAAAGCTGTTCCAGTAATTATTTCCCAGCTCATATCTAGAACGCTAATCGCAAACCTACTCTAAAGAGTGCCTCTAGACATCACGGCCATGGCGGCTCTACGTCAAGTACTTTACTTAACATGTCTGTAATTGGCCCAAGATGCCATCACTGATAGACATCGAGTCGCGTGATCTCACACCACACACGCAGAAGTTTTGCACATTTTGGATTTTTTAGTGAACTTATAATTATTGGTCATGAAATCTATGTTAATTTAATCGCGTTTCAGAAGTAAACCACTGAAAAAACTAAACGATTCGTAATCACCACCCATTATACAGATTTTTCAGAATTTAGATTTACATTTTAATCTGCTGCTGATAAATATTTATAAAATATTTACAAATTTCAAATGAGAATAAGTTAACGTCACGGTTAACTATAATTTCGTAATTATATAAATTATCAAAAAATGATAATTTTCAAAGCATCTTATATTGTGAGCTCGCCAAATATGAAATACATTTTTCAATATTTAATTTTCAAAAAAAGTGTAACTACAACTGCAACAATACATTGTGAACTAATGCAAGTAACTCTAAATGAATGAAATAATTAATTAACATGAAATTTGAAGTTTAATATATTCTGAGTTCAAAACATATTCGCTCATACTCTTTCAGCATTAGTTTACACAATCATAAACTTTCTCAAGTTCTACAGAAAGCATAAAACATTTTCTCTTCTAATTTTATTCATGTTTTAATCAACAATTTCTGTGTAAATATGTGATTCACATATCCCTTACCTAACATAAACCTGCTTAAATACTTGAAGGTCGGACATTTAGTTCCCTCCTAAGTTGCTTCATTCAGTTAGCAATATTCTGAAAACTTTTCTATTTTTACAGTTGTACTTGTCATTTCTTTTGAAAAGGAGGTTATAAAACTTGTATAATCATTATTTCTCTCTTCTGTCTTTATTGCAGTATTTTTCTCGTTATTCCATCAATACCTCTGATTTGAAATCATGGAGATTATATCTTTAAATTCTTACCCTTAGTCAACATTATTTATTCTGCATAACTCTAATTATGCCTGAAAAGTGTAACTATTCGTACTCAATTAAATTTTTATTTTTTTTTGCATTGTATTCAACAAACAGTTCAATATCTAGAAAGTTGTAACAGTGATTTAATTTTATATTGCAATTATGAAACCACTACAATAGCTCATGCAGGAAAAGTTTTAATATAATGGCTATTATTTTACAATTACTCACATTCGATATATTTTTGCATTATACGTAAAATAAGCAGTTTTCAATAAATTCAGACTAAATGACAATGTGACTTCCATTAATATTTACCTACTTCATAAACTAATCATAAAATCGAAAAACAACGGTGGAGGGTTCTAACGATTTTTTAATGATAAATTTACTAAAAATAACCTTCGATGATAGATGGCGCTGATTTGAATTTTTCTCGCGTAGTCTCAAACAATGTATTTTTTTTATACACTTCAAATGCAATTTATCAAACTAAATTTGTTTCAATAATATATGTTAACATGTCCATCACAATAAAGCCAAATGTACACAACACAACCACAGATTTGCTGAAAATGGTCAAATGGGATGGACCATAACCTTGTCATCAAATAATAACTGTAAACAGTTGAGCTGCTGGTAATACGAAGTCATAACATTAATTCAAAATGGAATATAAAGTTTAAATCTAATAAAATATAACAAAATTAGTAAAAACGTTTGAGTATATGTGTTATAATATTTTGATAATTAATATCTAAAGTAAAACATTAATTAAAAATAATATTCCATATTTCCTACTATTACCGTATCAAAATCTTCGTTTTGCTTCTTAATATAACTACATAACTTTCTTATTAAATCAGATTATTCTACTTTTAATGTTTTTATGAAAATATTTAATGAATATGTAAATAAAAATTTTTGTATTTCATCGGAAATGACTAAACTTTCGTTTTAAATTTAGGCACCTTATTTATAATGCTTTAATTGTATGATTATATATTTTTTTCAGAATCGAAAATTACGGTGTATCCAATAATGGAAATTTTACAATAATTAAAAAAAAAGATTCAAAAGTTTTTTTTTCTGTCGTTAAAAACAATATTTTAATGTTTCAATGTAAAAAAAATATTTTATGTAATGTGTACGAATCATATCGTATAATACAATTTAAAATAATTTTGTAAACATGAAAGATAAAGAAATAATCTTATAATATTTTTTTGTAACAAATTTTGGTTAACGATTCATACTTGTTAAACATACATATGTATTCATTTTAAACATTTTTTTGGTTTTGTAAGTTAGATAAACTGAAAAACCATTGTAGCTTATTTAGTTACATCATATAATTTTGAATGACAACTTTCTGTTTTTGACACTTAGCTAGCTCTATGGCTAAGGTTTTGTATATTTTAGCGCACGAGCATTAGCGAGGAGCGCTTTTGTTCTTTTCCATGTCCCTCGCTCGCTCCTCCTCTAGGACATCACGTCGATAACTTGAGAACGCTTTGATCTATCGAGTTCAAATTTTGTGTATGGATTCTTTGTCAAAATCGTGGATCTAAGTTTGACAATGGGAAATGTTGCTCCAAGGGTTGTAGAGTGTGCATATAATACGACCTTGGTGATTAATTAAGATAACACCATGAAATCTTGTCAGTTTGCCATAAACATCGAATGGAGGCAAACAAAAAGAAAAAAAAATCAAAATCAGTTACCTAGCGCATGAGTTATTAACTTACAAAGTTTTAAGAAAAAAAATCGAATTTTCTCGTAAGTGGCTCGAGATATCGAAATGCCACTTACACATATCCCTTCATTATTTCGCTCATGGGTAATTGGTATCGAAAATCTCGATTGAACAAATTCAGTTAGTTCGAAAATAGTATGAAATATGACGCCACCTTAGTAGTAATTTAGTACTCGGATCATGGATATGTCAAGCCATTTTAAGACTTGGCATTGTGACTAAGGGTCTGGTCATGAATTAAGAATTCACATATTACATTATTTTATGTCAGGGTCATATTACTCCACTAGCCTGAAAAAGTTCCGTTTCATTTACCGACCAACTTTACAATTTAAGAGACAATCGGGAGCAATAAAGAAAGGAACAGATGTGGATAGTTTATTTTTCATGATTTTTGCAAAGAAAAGGTGATGTTAATTTTTCGTCATGACTGTCTTTTATTTTAATCTATTTAAATTTTTTACTCCAGATTTATTTTCGGAGCGGTACATTTTTTAACTGCTTAGACCTACTTTGATCAAAATTGGTATGCAGACTGACAATAGGAAAGTCTGTTTTTTTCCACGTGAAAGTGAGTACAAGATAATGCGAATGCAGTAATATTACGTGCGGATTCTGTACTCACATTAAAAGTGCTCGTCCGGAAAAAAATGATAGGTCATTGGCTAATTTATTTCAGAGATCCACCAAAAATCAAACATCCACAGAATTCAAAGATCCACACACCCCGACTTCCAAGCTTTTTTAAATGTTTTGTTGGGTTAATATTAAAATGATAATCAAATGTATAATAAACTGCCAACAAAAATTTTGTTATAATAATCTGTTTTAACCGATAACTTACACTTGCAAAGATGAGAGGTTGTGAACACCACGCCTAGACATTATATACAGTAAATAAAATCAAGAGAAGCGGTGGCTGCCTTTTTGTTCACTTATTAATAAATTAACAGTCAATGTACCAACGCTACGTTTCATACTTTTCACCGGTATCATTAAAATGAGAGTTATGTGACTTCGATTTATGAACCCGTATTGTCATATTATATGTTGTTTTAACTTTGGCCTGTATAGAGAATGTTCTTTCAATGGTTATGATTCTAGACGAGGAACGCGTTTTCGATGTATTATCTATTAGTCTTAAAATACAGTTTATCGCCTCTGAAAATCTCTCTAGACTTATTTCCGAGATTTTTTATCGACGAATGTCAACGATCTTCGTTTTCGCCTTAATCTCTTCATCCGAAGGAATGCGGTCGGCCGTATTTCATGTATTGCATCGGACAGCGATGGCTCGTCCGGCCCACAAGGATAAGTGGAGATCTGTGTTTATCCTTAAAGGAGTATCATCAGGATATCATGGAGTGGACGCGTATCCGGTATCGCGACTTCCTGTCTGATCCAATCGGTTTTTGTCCGATGCGAAGGCGGTATCCGAGAATATACGGCGGAGACATTATCGTAAACTGTCCCAACCACCTGCAACAGTATATATTAAACGAATTGTACGGTGAAAGTAATTAATTTTTGCGAGATAACGTCGGCTGTCATTTCAAATATCAGAAATCTAGCGCGCGCACGCGGTTTTAATTAATGGAAAATGATGCAATTGCCAGATAAAATCACCCCTTTCGCCTGTATTGAACGGACAACTTGTACATAATTCCAGAACGGTCTCCATAAATATTTGTTAAACATCCCCTGATAAACGCAAATAAAAAAACACCACCGTTTCCAGCGTCCGCTTTTATAATTTCTCTCCTGGGGTTGCTAAGATAAGAGCGTACGCTTCTTTGTTGCATTGTCCAGATTGTGTTGAGAGATTGTTGGAAGTACGGTCTTATTTGTAATTTATTAAAGCAGTTGACTGTGTCGCGGAGACATTAAAAAATTTTTAAATCGTACATGTTTTGGTGTTTTGGACTGCACTCATAATAAATTATGTGAATCTAATTAAACTCTAACGATCATTTTGCCTACACATTAAATTCTTGTTGACGATAACTAGCGAGCGGAATCGTACGCGCTAAAACTCTTCAAAAGATGAAGTTGTGCACAAATTTTATCGAATATGCATCGCATCACGTGATCCCGTAAAAATTGACTTTTCTCAATTACTGCATTCGCCAAGAAAAGATTTTGCACGAGATACAAAAATTATGGCACGATTTAAAATCGAAAATCGGAAGATTCTATGATTTATGGTTTATTTGTATTTCAGAAGAGTACGAAATGTCTTTTTGCCACATCTCATTATTCATTTTTATTTCAATTATCAACATGTTATGCCTTTCTTTTTACTGATTGAAAATAAAAATACCTAAATTCCAACTATTTTTTTGTCAGTCTGTCAGTATTTTTAGGAACTACTTGATTGATCACAACAAAATTTTATATATAGGTATAGTATGTTCATATGAGGGAAAAATCCTTTTATACTTTATTAAAATATTCGATAGAGACAGCTATCTCTTTGAATTATATATTATAGGAGTTTAATTTAAAATTCATGCGGCACAATGTTTTCTTTGGCAACGGAAATTTAATCGTTAATTCCGTTTATTTGTCATTCTGGTTACAATATTTATTGGTTCTCTGTTATCTTGAAAATTATATGACCTACTACAACAAATTTGTGTAATGAGTACTTTGTCTGTATGAGTATTTCCATCCAACAAAAATTTATTTATGTACTTTTTAAATTTTATTATATTAGTTGGTTCTGAACTAACCATTTTAAACAGAATGCATTCTGAAAATGAATTCGGTAAATTTTCTCTACCTGCCTATACATCTATCAGTCTTTTAGAACAATTTTCTCACTGATTCACCATAATTTTGTAAAAAAATGTTCACAAAACATTCATTAATATATACATTTTGCAATTGTTAAATTATTTTTTTCAGTTGTTCGTGGTTAATTAAATAAGATGTACTAGGTTATTTTTTAGTTAAATTGCCAATTACGAGCACATTACAATTTCATGATGTTTTCATAAAACATATTCATTTGGATTCTAGCAGCATTTCTATAAAAACTGCTTAAAACTAACGTTTTATAATTTTTATTAATCGATACCGGTCACTTTTAAATGATTTAATTTGAATATGCCTTTCGCATAAATTCCGCTCTCTAGAGATAACATTGCGTGTTTTTAATTAATGACAGATCCTTCAGATTGTGGATAACCGTTGACCTTTTGTTGTTTCGAAAGATAGTAAGAAAAATACTGAAATTTTCTAGAAGTGACGTTTACTAATGATTTATACGTTCATTGTCTTCACGTTTTGATAATTTTCATGTAAAATGTTTTGTATCGTTTAACGATTCTTGTACTAAATTATCGATTACAAGAGGGAAACATGGTGCTCTCGGGGACAGCATCCTACTTTGTCCTTGGTATCTCTGATTGTGTAATCTTTGGGAAAGTTTGTACATGAAATTATATCTAAGCTTTAGTCAATTGGTTAATTGTGTCATTTTCAATGACACGTCTTTCAACCAACAATTAATAAAGCTCCATTTCAGTTGTTTAAATCTGTTGGAGGTATTGAAAGTTTTTCAGTCGATTCAATCGATCTTTAAGTGGTTAATAGAAGTCGAGTTTAAGTTGAATAAATTTCAAACTTTTCTATATTTAACAGAAGTGGTCTTGCTTGTATATAACATTCTGGCTGAAAACTGCTTACATTTAAGGATAAATGTATCGTATATTCCATTGATGGTGGCGTCTTTGAGGGCGCACTTAATTAAAAGCAGAAAAAGTTTCCTTATCAATATTTCTAGTCTTCGGTAAATCCTGCATCGGTCTCCTTATAAAAGCCATAAAGGACTTGTCAGTTCTTTCATCGGAGCTCGCCCTCTCTGTTTACGGTCGTGAAAGCAGCCCCGACGAAGAACTTTAACTATAAAACACAACTCCAGCTTTCAATGTCTTTCATCTCTCAGAACGATCGCTGATATTTCAGTTCCGCTTTTTTCGCCGCATTAGTTTCTCAACTTTCTCCTCTTTTTATCTCGATCGGCGAATTGTCCCCTAGCGGGTGACAATTAACGTCGCTTCCGGTCACCCGGAGTCGCCCCGGACAGAAAGTCGAGAGCAAGCGGTACAATGGGGCTTTGTATGCAAATCGACCATTGTTTCGGCGAGCTGATGAAATTTGCGTGTTCCGCTTCAGTGGCTGCGAAGTGGCAAAAATATAACAACAATATGCGCCATGGAACGTTAGTTTTTATATGGGCGTACGTTTAATTGATGGTGCGATTTGCGAAGCTTATGTCGCAACTTCTTTGAACCAGTTCTTCTGCAATTACCAGGTCTGTCACGTTCCGGGAACATGGAGTAATATATCTGGGATTTGCGGTATCGTTATTTCTGTCTTTGTGTCGCAATTAAATCTGGACGGAGCGTCATTAGAACCTTCGATGACGTGAGTGGAATTGTCAGAAAGGTGGCGTGAATTTAGAAAAAAGGCACTTTGCCACAAAGGAAGCAAAATCCAATTTTTCAGTTCAAAACTTCCATCAGACTCAAATCCAAATATTTCTTTTATAAATCTTGTTACGAATTAAACCAAACACTTTCTCCTTGCGTTTTTGTTTGTTTTCTGTTAATGGCGACATCTTGCACAGATTAAGTGTCATCTGGGGTTGTTCGGAGGAATGGTAAAAATCAAAAATTGTATTCCGATTACAAAATAGAAAATTAAATCTTCTGATTTAGTTTCTTCTAGTCAGGATTTAGACAGTAGAAGTGTTCAAAAAACTTGCTTTTATGTAGTTATATAGCACAAATGATCAATGAGGAAATTTTATTAATTATGAATCGTTTTGTGTGAGAAAAATGTACATTATAAAAAAATTTCATTATTTTTTGAATGTTTTCAATATTTTCTCTGCATGTTACTGATTCTCTTAATACTATAGTTCTAATTGTTGAAATTTTCTTGGAAAATCATAAAACTCTCACAGTCTCAATTCTACATTCTTCGTGTAAAGAATATGCCTAAATAGTAAATACAAAACTCTTCAAAACTGTTCAAGAAAAAACGACATATATAAAAATGTTATCATTGTCGAAATTTCTTCAAAATCTGAAATATCCTCCAGAAGACAATTTGCAAGAAGACATTTTTTTGAAAAGCAGACGCGCACAATTTTTTGACATCATCCGTGGTGCTACCAGAAAAGTACATAGAACAAAATTCCTGAAGCGACACACAATATTTTTTGGCAGATCTGTTTTGCACAGTGTTAAGGATGGAATTTGGATTACCAATTTAATTTATTAGAGTAAAGCTAATTCCCCTAATTGATTACCTGCCTGTCGATCGTCCAATCAAGAGCCATCCTCGACAATAATACCAACATTTGTCATTTTGTCCACTAACTCGCCCAAAATAGATTAGTTCATTTAGTACCGCATCTATCAATCTTCCACATGAGAACTGACGGCTGTGTTGGACATACTTTCTGTCCCTTTCACACTGCTAATTGTCCTGACCGGAAGTGGAACCATCTTGTTCCGGTGATTGAGACGGACACGACCAAATGATCGCCCGCTGTTACACGCCATTGATTGTGATATATAATTCGCATTAGTCCGAAAGTTATGATTTTGGGATACGTGTGGGGGAGAATAAAAAATATTATGTCACAATTTATACGGGAGAAGTTATATTTCATAGCGAGGGCACATGAAAAACTCAAATAAGGACGCGACTCGGAAGCGAGAGATTGTATAAAAAATTGTGACTAAACGCCGAGTCTGACTCGCATTTTTTACATTCTGCGAATTTTTTTATTTATATAACGAAAATTTAATACGCTTTTCTAAATGGTTAACACACCCCAATTTTATGCACGCCTTCCGACGATTGCGGAATTTTCCGACGAAAATTAAAACTCGCGTGTATATTTAACTTTGAGTCTAACTCCCTCTAAAAAATTCACAGCGAATTGTAATTTTTAAACTGTGTGTTAAACTAACTTCCGTTATTCAACATTGAAAAATGCGATGTGGAATTTCATAATCAAGATCCATTCAAAATTTGAGCAATTCGAAACGTTCACATCGGGGCTGCCTCCACTGAAGTAAAGATTTTACATTTTTTTCAACATTAATATTTCTTGTATGAAATATATGAAATAAATTTAACCGATAATGCAGAAATATTTTTATTTTTTTATACAATAAGTATTAAAACAATGTGTTATACAATGAGATATTAAATTTTCTTTTTTAAATTCCTCATATAAAAATAAGAAGCATTTAGGAACTTAACCGAAGTTTGCTACAAATTAATTAGTTAATTGAATATTATGTTTCAAATTTATTTATAAGAATAATAAACAAACGTCTCACATCAGACGGTTGCGAAATTAATATTAATTAAAAAAATAAGTACGTGCAGTGTAATCTTTGAAATTTCACATTTTCTTTTTATATGGAGACGAAAATACGTATTTTCCAATATTTTGGAAACAATATTTTGGAAACAATATTTTTATATTAGGTGGTGGTGTATTCAATATTTTATCACAAAACTTTCATATTATTCATTTTTTGGGAAAACTATAACAATCATTATGAAACAATACTAATTAGTGGATGTTAAATTTTACACTTAAACATAATCATTATAATGATAGTTATTGCTTGGGTTTCTTGCCCTACCCTTCTTTCAAAGACCAACGGAAACAAAGGGTTGCAAATAGTAGTTATAAAATGGTATATTTGCTGCTTTTCTAAAACGTAGGGCGGCAGTTCTTGCCACAGTATGAGCATTATTCCAATATTTTTTCAATTTTCAAAATTCTGGATAAATGTAAAAGCTTTAAGCCTCATAACTGGAATGGCATGTGCAGTATTTGACTACCAATTGTGAATTCTACTTAAAGGAGGATTATAAAATTGCAGAATATAACTGTTTTCAAAACTCGTATGTTTGAGAAATTTTAAAATAAACATCAAAAACATTTTAAAAAATATTATGTAACTTATGGTACAAAAAACGTTATCGTTGTTATCAAAAATTTTTTATTCTAACATTGTAATGTTATTTGGTTTTTCATTTTTGACTTTACACATATGTAACCGATGATATGAAAAATGTTACAATCTACTTTTCATGTATTTGTAGATGTGACATTCAGCATCTATTTTGTAAATATAAATAGAGAGCATTATTAATCTTTCTGACGTTCTTAAAGGATATTTTTTCCACTTTATGTTTAGATAAACATAGAAAGATGATTGAATTTCATTTGTTTTATATTGCTTTGTTTCACACTTTGTTTTCATTAAAATACGTTTTATTTAAACCGTTACAATTCAGATTTTAGAATCCACTTCAGTTCTATAAAATGAATTGAAAATTAAACACATTTTCCATTTGGATGCATTTCAAATGAATTAATGATTTGCTTGTAATCGTACTTACTTTTAATTTTATTAACAATGAGTAACAGTCTTGATATTTAAATGGAGTGGTAATACTTCAAATGTTAAAAATGAAACCCCTCGGGCTTTCTTTGGTAAAAAAAAATTATATAATATAATTTCAAGAACCAAGGCTGAAGATGGGAAACATTGCCTGTTAGAGTTTCTGTTGAACGAAATATACAATGTGGGGGCAGACTTTTATTTTTAACCTTTTTAAATTTTATTTTATTGTTTCTTATTAGTTTTCTTAAATTTGGATATCAACCATTTAATTTTATAGAAAAGGGCATAAATAAAAATTTTGAATTGTGATTTATAACAGCTAACCTAACCTAATATAAATAAGTCAAAACAAAGTTCTATTTGAAAACGAAAACTGACTATCACTTCCGGAAAAGCAAAAGTGTAAAAGAAATTTTTAAACCTCGGATTTTGTTGTGATATTTCTGATATCAATGTATGTTATGTTTGGTGTAGGACTACTGAACAAAAATTTGAAAAAACAGTGACTGAGACGTTTTTAACAATTCACCGTGTAAATATGTTCCAAATGCTTGTTACGCTAAATAAGTGTTCGAAATAATTAACATTAGCATCTTTAACGAACGAAACATAATGTGAATGTTCAATTTAATTAAACGAAGGCAGTAAACACCATCAGACACGAATATTTAAGAGCAGTACTAAAACATAACAGTATTTAACATAAAATAGAGGTTAAAAGAATACAATCATTTTTAAATTGATATAGACTGACTTCTTGGAAATTATTAATTTTTAATTAATTATTAATACTATGTCTCATTCGATTGTTGATTTTCTTTTAATAGCGATACTAACGCCATTAGGTTGAAAATTTTATTTGCAACCATATAAAAACGTTAAATTTTTTCATTTCAATTCTGAAAGTTGAAATCATTTCAAACGCCATCGTTTAGTGTAATCGATTTTTTGAATTTTTTCTAAGTATCATATCTTAACTTTTCTTTTAAATTAACAGTTTACCATGAAAATTATTTGCAAAACGATCTGTGCAGTGGATAGATTATCGATTATGTCTGACAATTTTGGAAAAAATGTAACCTCAACGACTGCATTTTTGCAAATAATGAATGTGGATAAATTTCTTTTTAAATATTAGTATTTTGAGGCTTGATCAATCCTGCGAAGATTTACTGACACATGTGTACAATATAATTTACCTCCATCAAACTGAAAAATGTTTTATAAAGCAGAAACTTTCAGCAGAGATTTTTTTTTGAAAAATTGTTATAAAATGGTGACCCTCGATATAAAATATGTGTGACAAGATGCAGGAACAATAAATAACGCAAAAATAAACTGTCAGGAAGATAACGACCAAGAAACATATTATTGGCGTGTCATTCTAAATCAACGATTCACAAATTTAAACAGCACGCACGTGATTTATGATTATCACACGCAACAATGTCAATTTATAAGCTTACACCAACTTTGTATTTTTTCATATTTCAGCTTTAGACGGGGCGAAGTTGGTTACAACGCGTCCGAGTAAAAAAGAAACGCCAGCGAAGCGTCATTTCGAAATTGTAAATATTATTTATGACGAGTTTCCCGTTGACGAGGTCGCTTCCGTCCTGACCAGAGAACTCATGAATCTTTTTGGGGCAAAGTTGCTGGTGTAAATGTCACCAACAGGTGTGATTTATGTCAAGAATGCTGAGGTGAGTGCTTGTCGATATGCGTTTGAGGTGGCTGGATCGAAATCTGCCCTTCAACTATTCAACCGTTTTATAACTCATAAAGCTCGGTGATTTGTGTTTAGAACTTATATATTTTTATTTTATTACGTCATAAAAATAGCGGTTTGATTAATGCTTTTGCATGATGTGTATCAGTTCTTGTGACTTATCGCGGGCTCCCGCCGCGCTAAAAATTGTACGGAATTATAAAAGGAGGAAGTGCAATAAAGCAGACAGGGGTTAACTAAGTGAACCGGCGGTGTTTTGTGTGGGCTGCAAATAAGAAATTCGATTTTGGGTTTTGTTGAATTATTCATCCTTACCGTACGAGAAGTATGCGAGTCGTACTTAAAGCTTTACTCTCGGAAAGTGAGGAAATTCTTATTTACATTCTTCACATTCACGGATTGTCTTGATTCACAAGTTTTTTCCTCCCGAGTTCTCTGCTCGCTAAGGCGCACGCGACACAACTTTTTTAATTAATTTCGAGTGTTTGAGACCGAAAGATCAACCCACTTTTAGCGCACGAGCATTAGCCAGGAGCGCTATAGTGTTTGATCATATCTCTCTCATATTTATCTCTTTGGTGTATCCGTCCCATAACTTGAGAATGCTTTGACCTATCGGGTTCAAATTGTGTACATGAATCCTTTATAAAAATCTACAGTTCAAATTCGTCAATGGGCATTGTAGCTTCAAGGGTTCCCCCTTCGTTATTATTTAAGATAATACGATGAAATTTGGTCACTTTATCACAAACATCGAATAGAAGCAAACAAAAAAAAATTCAAATTCATTGAATTTTTTGAAATGCGCTTTTCAAACATATATTGATTGTCCCATTCCAGTGGGGTAAAATGATATGAACACTGCATCCCGCCAGGGATACAACCCCCACCAACAGATGTAACATTATTCAAGATTACATCGTCAAATTTTACAGTTCAATTAGACAAATCTAAAGAATGTGATATGAAAAAGAAAAATTGCGATTGGTCTGACCTGATCTGCGCATGCGCATTTAAAAATAGAATTTAAAAATAAAATTTCTCCACTACTGGCAATATATCGTCATATTTTGACATATATAAGAATGCTGTGAAATTCCGTTTCTCTACCTACATGTAGAAACGGGTGAATAATTTTTCATTATTAATCACTGTGAATAATGAATAAATTAACAACTTTTGAGAATCCTGTGATAACTGTAGATATAAAATTTAAATAGTATATTCAGTACAATCAAGAGANNTAGTACTTACGTTTTAAAATCGTTGTTTAAAGAAACAAATTTTTAATTTCCAGATGTAGGATATTTGAGTTATTCCATTTTCGCGGTATGTCAAATCTGTCAATTATCCTCGGCCTCCTCCACATGCCAGGAGGCCTGTTTCTCCCAGATGTTTGACTATCACACATTATAAAAGCACCAAGTAATGGAACGATTGAACTAGATAAATTTTACAATATTTATCTGTCATTCATAAACCAAAAGAATACCTTCATTTGAAATCCAGGCTTTCTACTCGATTTTCGTGATGATATTTTGATTCTCAATAAAATAAAAGAAAAAAATGATTTAAATTACTAGTAGTAGAAAAAATAGTATATAAACCACAGTAGAGAAGACTAAATATTATAGTTTCGGCACATTAAATCCCTCGCCTGCGGCTCGGGATTTAATCTTGGTGCCTCAGCTGTAATAATCTTCTCTATCTTGGTTTGTAATATACCCCAAAACATGCTCTTCATATTAAAAAAGAAAATCTGATAAATAATAAAATAACCAATAATATTAGTTTTATTCTTTTATTTCATTTACAAAAGACACGAAGGTAATTTTTGTGTTTGTTGATGCATTCTACTTCCAACTAATAAGAAAACCTCAATTACAATTCGATTAAATTTTTTGACATTTTCATTAAAGTACGATATATGTTGGATAATTTTGTGAGATTAATTTAGTCTTTTACCTTATGTTATAAATGTTCCAACTAGATTGGATAGAACATATGAAGACATCTCCATATTTTTAAGATAATTTCCATATTAATTAATAGGTAATTTTAAAAGTTTTGCAATTTTATAAAAATTTGTCTCGCAAACGAATATTTTCTATAAATAAGAAAAGAAATAATCGTTTATCTATTCAAAGGAAGGGTAATCGCGATTTAAATTAATGACAACATTCTCAACTTTATTCTCCTAATATTAAGCAAATTACCATACATTAAATTAAGTTACTTAAAATCAGTACAGACTTGATAGAAATATTTTTGTTTCAGACAATGTGTTATTTAAAAAACCGGACAATAGTATAAAATTGAAAAGTTGCAGGTAATAGAATTTAAATGCTCCTAACCCCATACCAAATCTCAAGGAGTTCCGACAAACCGTTCTCCAAATATTTAACTGTATTCATAGTTTTTAGTGACCTGTACATTCACTAACTTGAACGAAATTTGACAAAGCCAATACATTGAGAAAAATCCTCTGTTTAACTTTAAGTTCACTATTACACTGTTTTTAGTTCCATAGAGAATAACACCTTCTTTTAAATTTAAATACAAGACAAAATATATTTTCACATTTGGAAATTTTTAACATTTTTATAAAAAAATTCTTAGTGCCTGTGTCAGTATGTTGCCCAGTTAGGTTTCATTCTTTTTTTAGTAGCTGATATAACTCTATTCTTTTCTATTTTTACATTTTATTGCTAGTTATCGTCGAAACGTATATTAGAAAGTGCATTTTGTTCTTCTATATTTCAAAAATTATTATAAAGGAAGCATCCAACATTTTTAATGAGATGGTAATTGTGGCGTTTAAAAGAAAATCGTGGATATGAATTTTCACCTGTGCGGTACACAGCGATCTATCTTCATAAAGTTTTTATTAAGAACGAAATGATAATTAACTTAAATCCTTTTTAAACGATAATTAAAATTTACTAACTGTGAAGTTCAGGCAGCATTTAATGTCGGTGTCTTAGAAACTATAGAACTTTTGAATTAAAAAACAATTTCTCCCACATTCTCCACCACTGATGACTCCTTTGCTCGCAAACTTACGTGCAAAGTGCATTTTAATGCCCTTTTGGTGGCACGTCGCGCCACTATTAAAACGTCATTAGCATCATATTGCCTTCAATTTATTAACCGCGCTTTAATCCAACCATCGAAGCGAGATAATCACAAATACATTTTTAATTAGCCCGTTAAGTTCTTGTACAAATGTCAGTCGAAGAATCGTCATCGGCGGACGTTTTTTGAGATAATCTTAAAAAAACACCGACGGCGCAATAGTTAAAAGCACTTTATTACGTAAGTGCGATCGTCTATCTAAACTGATATTCATTGTCCAGGTAATGGACCATCTGATACGTGACACACCTCAAAAGCAGGACCGGAATATACATGTAAGAAAATGCATATAATGTCCGATTCTCGGGTAAAGAATCCTTTGTAGAAAGCCGGCCAAACACCTTTTCAGACTGGTGACAAAAGGCTTTGTGTAAGATCGATAACAATTACCTGAGAAGAATTTTTTCACTAAGCACTCAAAAGAACTTTTAACACACCACTTGCAACTTTTCGCAATCCAACAAAGAACTACCTCCCAACACGGATTTTCTATTTGTCCTTTGAATGCTGGGGTTTATGGAGGTGAAACCAACTTTTAGTATTCATACGCTTGGAGGACCCACATAACGACCAACGATACTTTCGTTGATCTGTGACTGACATCGCAAGATCAACTTTTATATTGTGACTTCATTACAATTACTTTACTAGTTAAGATAGTTACTTTCACACAGTTTTGACAATTCTTTTTGTTTGATTTAAAACTATTAAGGGATTTTAAAAAATCCCGTCTTTATAAAATATAAATATACGAGTAAATAAATATTTTAGTGTGTAGATTTAGAAGACATGCTGAAACCAAAAGTGTGCTGTGAAGTAAAATTTTATTTGAACACCTCGTATATGTCGTGATCACTTTTTATTGTGTAAACACAAATAAATTCTCTTTTCCTTTGTTAACCCACACGCCAGGCATTACAAAAAATGTGGGAATTATTCAAATCCAGATGAAAAATTTAGTTTCCAAAGATAAGCATCTAACACCAACTGGAAAAAAGAAATAAATCTGCGAGTGCGGCGAATGAATGAATGTAGTTAAGATAATATCATCTGCTCTGCAATTTTTGCAGATTGTATTTCCTGCTTCCCGTGATTGGATGTAAAGTAAATTTAAGTTTCCAGATTGTGAAGGGCAAGCATTATAAATTATTGGGCGAGCCATAAATCTCGGCGATATCAGGAAGAAACTTTTCGAAATTTTTCAGCTCGTTCTTGCCATTATCTGATGCATGTCTGAAAAAAGTTTGCTATACGCCACTTCCTGTTTCAGAAGTGGTACGACTGACACAGTGTCCACCGCTTCTGCTAGTTGAAATTTGCATACAAAAGTCATCGCATTGTGATCCCAGCGTTTGATTATTGTTGTCTTCTTCTCTGATTTGTGCTCATCCAATTTGTATATAGTAAAACTCCTGCCGTCACACATCCTGTCTTGTTATTTCAGCGACTTGTGTACCGCTTTTGACAAAATGCCATAGAGGGTCTAAGTATATGATATTCTATTATGCAGAGTTGCATTTCCTTTGAACTTTCGTACCGCTGCACAGTAATGCAAATGTCGAATGCATAACCGTGTAGTCTACAGGATCAAGTGAAAGACGAAACTTGTACCAGTTGCATCAGAATTAATTACCTACTTAGTCCTGCCTTCTTAGCCCAGCCTGAGATATTTCACATCCCTTGGCTCCGGGGTCAGTTTCGATGGGCCGTTCCGGTTTGTTAAAAGTTAATTATGTTTATTTGATATGTGATATCCTTAAGGAAACCACCTGGCGAGCGGACGATCAAATTTGCGGATTTATGGGCGAATGCGATGCATCAACTATTCCCCAACACAGCTGCACGGTCTTGATACATAAGTCATGAAGAGGGTGCATTACCATAATGCCAGTACGTTCGATAGATACACTGACAATTTTATACGCATTAATTCCAGCACAAACAACTGTTGTATTTAAAACAGATACGTCAGGGATTCCATCCTAATAATTGATGGTGCTTCGGTCGATGCCGCTTCTGCACAAACAAACATCAAAACATTATCTAAATCAAAGGTACACAATATTTTAAGTAAACATCGAGCCCAATTTTGAGGGTATATTGCAGCGGTCAGTTGGGGTGCCGTGGTCAAAGCGATCGATTGCCAACAGGGCCTACGCAATCTTTCAAAGTTTTCAATCTCTTAAACACAGTTTGCAGGCTACAGCATGTTTGTTCAAACAGAAATTTGAGTTTATGTAATAGCAAAACTGAATTCCTGAAACAAAAAATAAAATATGGTTCTAATTAATCATTTTAAATATATGCAGAAAACAAAAAAGTTTGTGATCAACCTCTTAAATCTGTTAACTGACGTTAATATGAGCCGATGTCACTACATAATTAAAATTTTCAAATCCGCGATGCATACTCTCCATCAAAAATTTTTAATTAACAGTGCAAATAACATTGCTGCGCTACCAGTTGCATGGTTTTATGATTTTAAATCGACTTGTTCTTTTAACCTTTTTGTTCTTATCTGAAAATTTTCAATTTATATTATACCACATTTCAACCATGCGGAGTTTTATTCTTTAATTTAATTTAATTATTTAAACTTTTAAAATTACATTTCAGGTTATCCTTCTTGTTCTTGGATTTTTCGAATTATTTAATACAATTATAGTAGTTCGCAATTTTGAGTATTTTATATTTAACTGTCTATTTTAATTGTCCAATTGTCTTTCTGCCTGGAATAAATATTTCTTATTATTATTATTATTATTATTATTATTATTATTATTATTATTAAGCTTAAATTTTTGAAAATTATTTTTTTGTATTATTGTTATTTGTTTCACACGTGTTGTGTTTTCTCCTAATACTGAATTGTTAATTATAACATGTTTTACGTTAGGTATTTCATTGTATTCTACTTTTCCTTACACACTTTCAATTTGCACAAAGCTAAGCGTTAAGAAAAGTCAAGAACGTTAAGTGTTAAGTGAACATTCTGAATTACACATACCGTAGACTACTGTCAAATTTTAGTAGTAAATAGATAATAGATTAAAAACATTGCCAAAAAGCAATCTTAATGTTTTAAATAATTGTTTATAATAATTTGAAGGGAAAAGAGATCGTTTAAACAATTTAAAAAAATACCATGTCTTATTATTCTCAAATGGTTAACAAGCTCACGTCACATCACGTCACCGTTACTGTACAATATTTATTGATTCAAACAGCCATACTTGACTCATTGTCGAATTTAATATTAGAAATGATATTTTTTCCAATATTTTTAACGTATTATTGGTTATCACCGAAAATTTAAGCCTGTAATCTTATCGGATACAATGTAAATAATATTACCCATGAATTCTACATGTATTTGTAATGAGCCATGAAACCGTATGGTAGTTTTTTATGGCATTATAGGAGAAGATTAGTGATATGTAAGTAGATAACTATAAAATAGTTTGTCATTTACCATAACGCTAATTAAAAATTACTACGTAATTTTTAACTTTTTCTACGACCACAATCATCTCCGTTAAATGAAAAGCAACTTTTATTAGTTTATAACATAAGATACCGTATTTAACATTTATATTTTGATAGTAGTTATTTATTATTACCGTTAAACACACTGGTGTTTGATGTAGTGGCACTGTTGTTTATGGCAGATGTAATTTTTGTTGAATTGGCCATTTCTGTGTTGCATGGAATTGTCCACAAAAATGATAATTTTTACATCTATTATGAGATTTGGCTCGTGTTGCAAATTATCAACAGGTTTTCTGATTCACAACTACATTGAGCTGAAGTTGTCAAATCAGCACCAGGACCAGGATCAGAACTGTCACAACAAGCTACTGTTGCCGTAGTGTTCTATTGTCAACTAATTAACTGTAAATTGGAATTTGAAGAATGAAGTCGCACTATTGAAAAAAATAAATCCTGCTACTTCGAAAATACCGCGGACTTTTATTTGAACCACAGAAATGCACTAATTTCTACCATTATAATTTAAATAAATCATAAAATCCCTAAATATGCTATCGAAATTACACACGGTTATTTGTAAGAACACACTTAGAGTTTGTGGCTTCTGCAATATTGACCATTTACAGTAGTGGTCGTAAAAAACTACATTCCTATACTATGTGTATTTGTTTTCAAGTATGTTTTGAGTAATATAAATAATTTCCAATCTACTTTGCTTACAAATCTGAACTGCAACTAATTATTTTAATGTTCTTAATAGAGTATTGGACAGAAACTTCAGTTTTAAGACACATGATGAGAATATAACAGACTCTATTTCTTTCTTAATTTTTAGGCATAGTTATAGCTATCATTTTGGTTTTCCTTTGTGTATATTGGTTTGGCAATGTTAGAAAAAACTCAAAAGTTTTTAAAACCAGACAGTTTACCACAACTTTATATTCAAATACCGATTTCCCTTTCATGGCATTCATATACATTCAGTATGACGACGGATCATCAGGATATTGTGGTGGTACTTTAGTTGATGATAAACATATCCTTACTGCAGCACACTGCCTTACCGAGTAAGTGAAGATTTTTTATTTCTGTTTATGGACAAAAAATTTAACAGATATATTTTTCAGTGCATCCGACATCGGTATAATACTCGGAAGTCGTAATCTCTTCGCTGAAAAACCTTATAAACTCCATTTGAGCATCAACAAATCCATAATTCATGAAGATTACAATAGTAACAATTATGACAACGACATCGCCTTATTACAGCTAGATGAAATCGTAGAACTGAACGAACATGTTGATGTTGTATCTTTGGCCATTGAAGAAAAGATACCCAACATGGAAGAAGCTTTTGCAGTTTTGGGTTGGAGTTTATTTAATTCCTTATTAGGACTAAATGATAAACTATTAATAAAAAATATTAGTATTGTGGATAACGAAGCATGTTTTTCATTTTTTGGAACGGAAGGTTTTGCAATCGATGATTCGAAGATAATTTGTGCACTAAGTGAACAAGGACTGTGTCATAGCGACTCTGGTGGGCCTCTGCTGTTAGGAGAGGCTCAGATTGGTGTGTTGTCAGTTGGGGACGAAAATTGCATTCCAAATACGCCTGTTAGGTACATGAATGTGGGTTATTATTGGATATGGATACAGGATAACATAGGAAAATTAGTTACAGAAGATTATATTAATCAAAGAATGATGTATGAATAGAAAAATTATAAGCTCTGGTATTTTATATTTTTGAATACATTTTTTTTTAAAAGAATAGTAATTGTATTACTATTTAAACTATTTATCTTATCAAATTAGATTTGTTTATCTGTTTGTCTGATGATATTATTAGATACCTGTTTGTTCTGTTAAAAATTGTGGTCATAATCAAAACTATATGGTGTTATAATCAGCGGCATGTGAGTCGTCAGAAATGGAATTTTAAACTTTTTTTTAGATATTTTATAGATATGTTCTCAAAATTTTTACTGTAGGTGTATAACTTTTTGATGAGTTTTTGCTATGCTGCTTTGAAGCTACTCGGTAACACTATGTCGTAAATTTGCAAAATTTAATGTAAATTGCTTGAGAAAAACCTCGAGAACGATTTTGAACAGACTATTTGGCGTTTATTCGCTATTGTCATGTCTAGGTTATCGCCACTAAAATGCAGTGGATATTTATCATTTCAAGATAGTGCCCTTGTAATTTCTCAAATATTTTTATTTTCTAAGAAAAATATTCTAGTTATCACCGGCGTATAATATCTAGCATATTGTTGTCTCTTTATATGCTGAAAAAAATATACCTATCAAGGTGGATATTTTTTCTGTTTTTGTTGGGAGGTTTTCTTTTATATACACACACATACGAAGGTCGTTCTATATCTATTATACTTTTCCACATATTCTCCTTCTAGCTTCTCCTTCTGCCATCTCCTTGGCAGTTTTATAATACCCTCTTTATAAAAGTTTTTGGCTGCGTGTCAAACCAGTTTTGCATACAATGTTTCATTTCACTATCATCTTTTAATCTAATGCCATCCAACGCTTCCTTGAGTGGCCCGAAGAGTTGAAAATCAGAAGATGACAAGTCGGAACTGTAAAGGTATCTCCCAATGTAAGCTATCTAGTGTCTTCTTGGTCAACTGGGCGGTGTGTGGGTGTGCGTTGTTGTGAAGAAGAATCACATTTCTGATTGATCGCTTCCGTCTTTTTGATAGAAATGCGAGTTTAATTTTTTCAGATAACAATTGAGTGTAATAAAATCCGTGTACAAAAACCTTCGGTGTCCCAAAACACGGCAACAATATTTTTTCTGACTGAAGAGATGAATTTCGCTTTTTTCGGATTTGGTAAAATTTTATGTCGTCGTTCCATACTTGATCTCTTCGTTTCAGGAATAAAGTGATGTACCCAGGTGTCATCACAAGTAAGTAGGGAATTAGGGATACACAAAAAAAGTAAAACATTGATGTTGACATCGATACCTCGAGGTTTTATCGATGTTTTCTTTAAGGAACAAAGCAGTTGAAAATTTGAATAATTTTTAATTTCGTTCTCGAATGTGTTTGAACAGAAAATGCTCGTGTCAAATATTCGACTGTACTATATTCACCGAGACGAGGCACCCGACTAAAACAAACCACCCCGCG